>JACXGM010021211.1:0-17373 GCA_016801145.1 Umbra pygmaea
TATCCATAAAAAGTGTTGTTTAAAGTTTGCCACAAGCCACCTGGGAGACACACCAAACATGTGGAAGACGGTGCTCTGGTCAGATGAAACCAAAATCGAACTTTTTGGCAACAATGCAAAACGTTATGTTTGGTGTAAAAGCAACACAGCTCATCACCCTGAACACACCATCCCCACTGTCAAACATGGTGGTGGCAGCATCATGGTTTGGGCCTGCTTCTCTTCAGCAGGGACAGGGAAGATGGCTAAAATTGATGGAAAGATGGATGGAGCCAAATACAGGACAATTCTGGAAGAGAACCTGATGGAGTCTGCAAACGACCTGTGACTGGGACGGAGATTTGTCTTCCAACAAGACAATGATCCAAAACATAAAGCAAAATCTACAATGGAATGGTTCACCAATAAACATATCCAGGTGTTAGAATGGCCAAGTCAAAGTCCAGACCTGAATCCAATTGAGAATCTTTGGAAAGAACTGAAAACTGCTGTTCACAAACGCTCTCCATCCAACCTCACTTAGCTCGAGCTGTTTTGCAAGGAGGAATGGGCAAAAATGTTGGTCTCTCGATGTGCAAAACTGATAGACATACCCCAAGCAACTTACAGCTGTAATCGCAGCAAAAGTGGTACTACAAAGTATTACCTTAAGGGGGCTGAATAATTTTGCACTCCCAATTTTTCAGTTCTTTATTAGTTAAAAAAGTTTAAAATATCCAATAAATTTTGCTCCACTTCATGATTGTGTCCCACTTGTTGTTGCTTCTTCACAAAAAATTACAGTTTTATATCTTTATGTTTGAAGCCTGAAATGTGGCAAAGGGTCAAAATGTTCAAGGGGGCCGAATACATTCGCAAGGCACTGTAATTGGAATGGCTTTCCAGTTCACCTGTGTCTTTGTGAAGTCATTGGAGACTTTCCCAAGACTACACACCATACAATTCCAAACTGCTTTTTCTCAGTTCTCTACACTTAGATCTCCACAGTAGAATAAAAAAAGGCTTATAATTTCATTTTAAAGCTGATGGTATTCCTCACACACCTATTAATTATCTGTAAGACAAGACATAGCCTGTAAAAATAGCTAAATTCTCTTTGCTCTTGGTGTTCTGATTTCCAGTTCTGGAGAAAGTCTCTGCTGTTTCTCATTGTGGGGGTGTTGACTTATAGAAGGGTGCACCATGTGCCCTGAGCTCTGGGCTCAGATGGGGTGGGGGGTCCAGGTCACCCTCTCTTGCCTACTCAAGAGACAGGAAATGGTTCCAATATGGGGCTAAATGTGGCCCTCTGGAAACTCCAGGGAGTGATTTAACGCTCTTGTCAGTCTCTGGAGCACTGGAACTCAGGTTCAGCAAAAATGTGTCAAGTGAAAAACAGATGTTTTTTCAGCCAATTTCATACAAAAAAGCTCTAGCTGGCATGTTTCAGTCAGTCCCAACTTGGACTGAGTTATTTATTATCTTATTCAGAATTATGTTGAAAGTACAATTTTCATTTTCAGGGATGGTTTGTTTTGAGAAAGAGGTCTGAAGATTACGTTTATTTTATTAATTTCTAGGATATATTTTGAAGGAAGTTATTCATTACGTTTCATTTATTTCTTTTTTGTAAGTGAATTATGAAATGACAGGAACCTCTCTGTGTATCTGGATTTTCTGAGAAGAAAATCTCAATGACTATAAATAAAGCAAAAATGTTAAATGTTGACAATACAACCTATTTTGTAAATAGGAAAAAAAAATGTTTCAACATCAGTGTTCTTGTTTTATGAAGAATCACGACACAGCCAGATGCAAGATCTTCTTGTTTATAGCACTATCCATGGAGCGTTGCTTGTGTGTCTTGTCATCTTGGATGATGTTCAAATATGTTACCAAAATGGACAGAGAGATGAGCTGCATGCTCAGGGGCTGAGATTGTTCACAGAAAAAGGGTTGTTTACGCTGGGCATAGCTGCTTACCTTTTGTGGATCAGTCCTCAGAGAAATTCTGAGGCTATGCTTAGCTGTAGGGTTGCTGCAGTCCAGGGACAGCTGAGGTCTGGTATACTCTGCTTTGACTCCCAGCTTGCAGAAGTGATAGGTGAAACAGCCCAGAAGACACAAGGTCTTCAAAGTGTTTTTAATTAGACTTTACACTAGCAAAGAGGAAAATTATAAAGTTCCAGCCCAGTGGTACTCAAACCTCTCCTGTGGACTACCAGCTATACCATTTAGATGTATCCCAGAGATAGCTCACCTGCATGCACTTGTTAACTAATTATCAAGCATTTGACTCCTGTAATCAGGTGAGCTACACCAGGGCTATAACAAAACCACTGTGAAGTGTACCCCAGGAGAGGTTTGAGAACCACTGTTTTAGCCTACTTTTCTACAAAAAGATTTATTCATTATTAGAATTATTATTGTACCATGAAGTTCTTTCTAGATATGAACCTTGAAAATGTAGTGTTTTTATACTGGTTCAAATCCTCGCCTTTTTGTTTCATAAAACTGGTGAAGTATTCCCTTTTAACTTTAAAGAGAGGGCAATAGTGCAGCTTGGAGCCCACTCTGGGAATGGAAGGCCATGTCTGATGTATTATGCTATTTGTTTATTCTCTCAGACAGAGGGTGAGGGAGTGAGATTACATTCCTCTCGCATTGCCTTTGAATCAACATAATACTATTTTTTTCAGAATGTTCACAAACTGATGTGATTAAGGCAAGCACATATTTCTTTACAGAGGAAATAAATAACATTAAAAAAGTTGTGGTTTTTATAATGTAAATGAAATAAATTTTCATTCTATATTGGTAAAAGTTAAAACAAATGTTAGCTAGTTGGGTAGAAACATGATAATACAATAAATACAAAGAATACTAACTTCTAACATCCACAATGGATATGCAAATTGAAAATCTCTTTTCGCTTATAGAGTGCCATCTTGTGGTATGAATTGTGTATTATACAAAACCTGACCATTTGATTTGAGAGGGGCAGGCTCAGTGTGTGTTTTCCCCTGTAATTTCCCAGGGACAGTGATGCCCATTGCCAAGAACATTGGTCCCCCCTTCCTGTCGGGGGCCTACATCTTGACAGTTTTCATATATTTTGTTTTAGTTAGGGGCCTATACAGTGAGCACCATAATTCATTGGACAGTGAAAATTGTTTGAGTTATTTTGGTTCTGTAGCACTTTGAGTATGAAATGATGCAATGACAATGAGATTGAATTTCAGACTGGCAGCTTTAAATTGAGGATGTATACATACACAACGGATTAACCGTTTTGTCACAGTCCCCGCTACGTGACTATTTATGTGTGGATGTTAGTCTTGTAAGTTTGTTTTTTGTGTTGTTCCTGCCCATGATGTTTTCAGCTTGGCATGGTTGCTGATCATGGTTCTCCCTCACATCTGACAACCATCTATAATCGTCACACCTGTTCCTGATTTGGCTCCCTGCACAGTATTTAAGAAGGGAACCTGACACTAGTGATGGGCAAATTATGCTTTCTAAAGCCTTTGAGGCTTTCCTCAAATTGTGCCGAAAAACGGTTCACTACTTGAAGCTTCACAACACAGTAGTCTCCAGTGACACATGCTGGTTAAACAATATAACACCACGTTTGAGGTTCATAGAGGCATAATGTGTCTGATTGAGGGCAGTATTTCAAATTAATCGTTCTCTGAAACAAAGCTGTAACACCATGGCGAGGATATCCACATGATGAAATGAAGCTTCGGACATCATTGATCATGTGATGTGTTACTTTGGTACTGCACCTTTGATGCAAAACATCAATTTTATGTAGTCAACATTTCAAAAAGTATCATCCAGCAATTCAAACTTGTCACTTATCAAGTAAAATGAATGACAGCCGTATGCGCTGGAAGCTACACCACTTGTAGCCTACTACCAGTGGGCAATACGTTGAAATATGAATCTCAAATGGAAGTCGGCACGGCACCCTGTTGATATTTTCAAAATCATTATACATTATCTAATCATATTTATTAGATCTGAAGTATTGTCATAGGCTATGTGAGAATGGTAATGAAAATAAGTTATCAATTTACAATAGCAAATTCTTTCAACTGACGCATTGAGAACTTTGTAAGTGTACAGACACTTCATTAAAAAGATAGTTTAAAAGACCATTCACGAATAAAGTACCATTCACGTATACAGCCATCCACCATCTTCAGAAAACAGACTCGACCAGTCAGACCACAAATTCCGTGCTACGTGAGCTGAACTGTGACTTGGAATCTCCCATGGCAAAAGGTTTTGTGGTTATTCGTGCAGATCAATGAGCAAGACTTACAGCTGGCGATGCAAACTAAAATCAAACACTATTTGCTTATAGTTCAGCTCAGTACGTAGCACAGAGTTTGTGGTTCGACTGGTCGAGTGTTTTCCGAAGATGGTGGAGTTTTCTCATCTCCGGACCATCTCCATTAAATGAACACCAACCATCAACTGCCAGTTTGGTCTCTCTCTCTCTACATCACACAGCAGATGTGACAATTCCTTTCACTCCGGTCCCGAGCGTAACATGAGCTCGGGTTCCCCAATTAAGATCCACTGACCATGGCTGAACTGTTTTTATTGGGGGGCTATGGCTGTAGATGCCCAGGACACCCAGCCAGGGCTGACGTTCCATCCCCTGCTGACAGGTGGGACAGCAGGGAGCCCTGGCTGGTTCCATCACCAACACAGCTACCGGAGGAACTCCCAGCCCCTCAGACGGAACAGCTGGTGGAACTACAGCAGGAGTGGGAGAGAGCTCTGGTCCAGGAGGAGACGACTGACCCAGCGGTGCGGGCGGCGAGGGCTGCCGTTCAGAGGGCAAAGGCGGCGGCATGTGAAGCCAGGGCCGCTATGAGATCGGCAGAAGTTAGGGAAGGCCATGGCAGCAGTGAAAGCGGTGAGAGAAATGATGGTGCAGGCACTGAAGAGGCAGCAAGAGCCCACAGCAGCAGACTCTTTCAGAGAACCAGCCACAAATGCTATCCAGCTCCTGCCTGCTGCAGCCGCTCTCCGGACCTCATCTCAGCACGCCAGTGTCTGGACCCTGCCTCAGCAGGCCTGCCCGCCACAGCAGCTGAACAACCGAGAAAGCCCGCTACAGCGCTGACATCACTGGGGATCTCCATAGCACTGACGTCACCAGAGACCTCCACTGTGCTGCCGTTACCTCCTGAGCTCTCGGTGCTATGCTGCCTCCAGGGGCTTTACCGCTAAGGTTTACCCAGTTGCTGCCAGCGAAATGACCACAAGCAGCTGAGTTAGGGAGGCTGCCCTGGCTGCCGCGCCCTCTAGTGGAACCGCTACTGCCAGAGAAGTGATGGTGTTTTTGGGGCGCTCTAAGGTACCTTGTGGGGGGAAGGTTCTGTATGCGTTCCGGACCATCTCCATTAAATGAACACCAACCATCAACTGCCAGTTTGGTCTCTCTCTCTCTACATCACACAGCAGATGTGACAATTCCATTCACTCCGGTCCCGAGCGTAACATGAGCTCGGGTTCCCCAATTAAGATCCACTTACCATGGCTGAACTGCATTTTTTTATCTGACGTCTCTTAGTATTTATTTATTTGGGACTCAGGCATCTCATTAGTAGTAGCAAATCAGAGGATCCTTACTAAACCTTTTGACCAGCAATGAAATTGGAAATTTAAAGTGATGGTTCGGAGTGATATAACCCTAGGGTCCTTTGCACCTTGACCTTGAGCCAAACAAACCCTCATAAGCTTTTTTCCCTCATTATAACATTGGTAAAGTTAGCGCTATCAGCAGAATGTCTTAGTGCAGGCACTATTGGAACCAAGGGTGTATCTCGTAAATAACCCCACTAATAATGCCCGAAATGGTACAAAACTTCTACAGTAGTACAAATAGGTTCTGTACTTATAAAACGAGGCATTAAAAAGTTTGTAAGTACACCAGAAGTATAGTTAAGTAACACTTGCCTGATGGCTGGCACTCTCGGCTGCTAGGCAATACATGTTGTCCTCTGTGCGTGATATCTTAGGATATCACAGGAATCTGCTATCATATCAGATCTACAAAGACTTTTTCGGAGCGACTTCTGCACAATAACTTTCACCACAAAAGTAAGAGTTTAATTTCTAACATCTTATTGGAAATAAATATTGGGCTTATGATAGTATTGTTACAGAATCTTATGTTGAAACGTGTCAAGTCAAGTCAAACTAGGCTATTTATAGCTGACATGAACGTATCAAGTTGCTTCCGGCTGCCCTGGCTACAGAAGTCCCTGCTGAACCTCCGCCTTTTGGAATGCTGGTGGGGGCGCTCTCAGGTACTATGGGGGGTGGTTCTATCTTCACGCCCTCCCTGTTTTTTGGGGCGCTCTTTTGTTTTTTTCCGGCTTCATTCGTTGCTGTGGACCTTGGTGGGGATTCTGTAACGGTGTCCCAGAGTGGGATGACATTCCATAGACATGGAACTCATTGTATAAATATGTAAATATGTCAGCATTTCTGTTTACTGTGTATAGTTTGTTATTTGTGTGTATTGTGGAATGTTGGTGCCACCCCCTGAACACCAGGTGTTTAGATAGGTCTCAGTAATAGTAATCTAGTGCTTGTTATATCTGATTGCTAATATCATTCCACTGTGTCTATTAGATCCTATATTAGCGCTGGTGATTCAGTGGAGTGGTGGGGTTCCTTGATGTATTGTGCCCTATTTTAACAATCTGAATGAAAATATCAAATGTGAAATGCAAGTGACATTGTGGGCGGGTCCCAGGCGCTGTTGCTATTATGCCAAGCAGGATAAATTATACTTGCGCCCGACGCAAATCTAAAATGCGTAGGTCTGAATTAGCTACATTAATCATAGGTGTGGTTTGGGTGTTATCAACTCATCCATGATTCATGGAAATACACAACAAGCCACAAATAATGCTGCAACTTTTTGAGTATTGTAAAGTGCCTCCTGTCCTATCCAAACACCTGTAGTGCATTATCAGTGTGCCGAATGTTTGGTCAATTAGGCTACACTGTGTGTTTGTGTGTGTTTTTGATTAAACAGAATTTCACGCACTGTTGTTGGCATCATTAATGGTGTCATCAGCCATGTATAATGGATAGCCGTTATCCCCTTCACAGCCACCCATCCAAGAGGGGATTCCCCTCAAAGATGTCAGGAATGGCAGAGATTGCCATAAATTAGTCATGGCTTGAGCCAGGGTAATTCGTGAAGACATGGGTGATTTTACTATTAGCATCGCAAATTACTTGTATGTTGATTGAATGGGTTCCCTTGCGGTTGATGTATATCAGTGCGAATAATTCATTCTGAATAATTTTGATAAATGTGTACACTAGATGAATGCCTTTTTTTCACATCTTCGGACACCAGAATGATTTTCCTCGTGTGGTAATATTTTTCAATGTAATTATGTATGGGTTGCAATGATGGGAACTGCTGTGTAGATGAGAGGAGCAAAACGTATGCGCATTGTGCACACGCTACTATATGGTTAGCATGCGCCCTTAAAATAGCCCTAATAATATCACAGAGCAGGTGCATATATACAGAGACTTGATTACACACAGGTGGATTCTATTCATCATCATTAGTCATTTAGGTCAACATTGGATCATTCAGAGATCCTCACTAAACTTCTGGAGAGAGTTGCTGCACTGAAAGTAAAGGGGCTGAATAATTTTGCTCGCCCAATTCGTCTGTTTTTTATTTGTTAAAAAAGTTTGAAAGATCCAATAAATTTCGTTCCACTTCATGATTGTGTCCCACTTGTTGTTGCTTCTTCACAAACAATTACAGTTTTATATCTTTATGGTTGAAGCCTGAAATGTGGCAAAAGGTCGAAATGTTCAAGGGGGCCAAATACTTTCGCAAGGCACTGTAAGTATTTGGTCACCTACAAAGAAGCATTTTTTGTACTATGGAAGAAAGTGGTCAGTCAGAAACACTAAATACTTTGCCGAGCTCATTTTCACACATTAATTTTGCTGTCCATTAAAGCATAAAATGCATGGAAATGTATTTAATAATAGCCTTAAAATAAAACTTGTTTTCACTGTATAATAAACTTGTTAACTTGTAATCAGGCAATGTTATTTTTTACAATAATATCCTGTACAAAATACATAATAATCAGAACCAGTTTTTTATATTCACCAATTTCATACGTTTGTTAGAGTACATCAGTCTAGGTAAAGCTATGAAAACAATTTGAGCTCAATCAGTTTACTGTGAGGCAAAGGATTTATAAATGGAGATTATTTAACATGACAGCAACTTGGTCTAGAGGTGGACACCCGTCCAAGAGCTCCATGAAAAATTAAAAACTCTGATAAATGCCAACCCAAACATTACAGCTGGAGATGTGCAGAACTCTTGCTGCATCTCAGGTTAAAATATAAATTGAAATGGTGAAATGGCATTCTTGGGAGGGTTGCTATGATAAAGCCTCTGCTGTCAATAAAATAGCCAGTCGTAACTTTGCCAAAGACAACCTGGACAAATCTGAAGCATTCTTGATGTCCATTTTTTGGACAGATAAGTCCAAATTTGACCATTTTGGATAAAATCAATATGTGTTTGGTGAAAACTCGACACTGCCTACCACCAAAAGTACTTTATTCCATCATAGCGCCCAATATTCCACTGATGGTTTGCTTCTGAATCTAAGGACGGTTGGGCCTGGTCAATCCTTGGCTGGGAGACCAATAATACTGGAAATTATGTTGGAGGACCAGTAAGGGGCACTCTTCCTCATGGTATAAAGATAATTCTCAATAGACCTCAACAGTCCCGCCCCTCCTCCGAGAGAGCTTAGGTTCCGGAAGTCTGAAAAACATCAAGGGGGTAAGCCGGCATGCAGAAGTTGAAGCACCCATGGGGAGATTCTGAGGCTACCTACGCATTCCAATAGCATTCCATAGACTCCCATTCATTTTGGCATCACTTTGACAGCCAATAAATTTACATCTAAAGCATTTAAAGATTATTTGTCCATTATTTATTTCTAAAGAAGCACAACAATGTACAATATAAAAGGCTTCATTACCTTGTATCTCATGTTATGGCCCCGTAGCAGCCATTTTTGTAGAAATAGGCTAACGATTGTGTCATAACCACATAATTTCCTGTCGCACAGTAGAGGACTTACCGTAGAATCTGGGGATTCTTGCAGGCAATCGGGGGGACATGGAGGCACACAGTCAAAATGACAAAATAATTAATCAGAATACTTACCAAAAGTTGCTCCTGCTCCTATGCTCATGGACAACTCACGTTCTCTGTCTCTGCAATTGGGGGGGACGTAGAGGCATACAGTCAAGGGAGAAGCCAATAGAGTCCATGAATAACATCGCAACAAAATATTTCAGCAACGTTTTGATGGATTGGAAATACTTCGATATTTGGCAAGTGAATTCAAATGAAGTAAGATTCGGAATGATTCAGATTTCTCTTGGCACAGTTATGAGAAGAATTACAACTTTCAGACAGGTTGCTCACATCACATTTACATCATCACGCTTAGCTTGACGCTGCGCAGTACTCCGTCGAAATGTATGGAGTCGATTTTCCATTTTATATACTGCCTATGGCAAAAATCCATATATAAAGAGTTTTAGACCATGCCTTAGGCTAACCAGCTACGACGTGACTCATAAGCATACAACATATCATTTAGAGTGAAGAAAACAAACAGAAAATCCAAAAAAATTCAAAGGTACAAGACTGTGTACATATTTTACTTTCAGAGTGAAGGAACTACTTATCCCAAAATCCACTGCGCACCACTGAATAATATAGTCGAGGACACCTCTTGAACAACTTCCAGTTTGCCCACAGCGTTGCATACTTTTTTTTAACTTCCAACATAGTGAATGTACAGTTAATAGCCGTTCAGTAGTAATCATGTAAATAACAGTGTTTTGTATATGTATTGTGTATTGAATTTTTATTTAATCAACGTGCATGTAAATCACCTGTGCATGCCATTTGAGCCCTAAAAGAGGAAAAGGTTTTCAAATTTTTAAATCCATGAAGAAGTATGCCTAGGGTAGATATTGTTTTGACAGTGGCATGATAAAATGATTATTATGACTTGTACAGTATAAAGGCTACAGTAGCATAGCTAAAGTGAATGGATAATGTTAACTAACATTACCAACCTCACTGCAATACTCACCACAACTTTGTAGCTCTTGTCCCTAATGCTCGCCCTTACAAAACCCACAAACTGACCCTCAGACATACTACATTCAATAATGTGACCCAATTTAAAATGGTTTTCACCCCATTGGACACTCTTGTTCTCATTCTTTAAAAAAGCTGTCATGGCAGCCAAGGAGATAAGGATTGCACTGATAAGTCTTTAGGGTTTTAACCAAACAGTTACATCTGTTCCACCAATTAGAGGCATCACTGTGGGATTGTTCAGGATTGTGGATAATGAAGTACTTATCCAAGACTGTCACAACACCCATTTCGACAAGCATGGGGTTGTGCATAAAACCGATATGTACATAAATACACTCACCTAAAGGATTATTAGGAACACCATACTAATACTGTGTTTGACCCCCTTTCGCCTCAATTTCACCTTCAGAACTGCCTTTGAATTCAACAAGATGCTGAAAGCATTCTTTAGAAATGCTGGCCCATATTAATAAGATAGCATCTTGTAGTTGATGGAGATTTTTAATATACACATCCAGGGCATGAAGCTCCCATTCCACCACATCCCAAAGATGCTCTATTGGGTTGAGATCTAGTGACTGTGGGGGCCATTTTAGTACAGTGAACTCATTGTCATGTTCATTGTCATGTTCATTGTCATGTTGCACTTTGGATCCACTTGTGGTTCTGAAAGTGCTATATAAATAAAGTTGAGTTGAGTTGAGTTCAAGAAACCAATTTGAAATGATTCGAGCTTTGTGACATGGTGCATTATCCTGCTGGAAGTAGCCATTAAAGGATGGGTACATGGTGGCCATAAAGGGATGGACATGGTCAGAAACAATGCTCAGGTTGGCTGCGGCATTTAAATGATGCCCAATTGGCACTAAGGGGCCTAACGTGTGCCAAGAAAACAGCCCCCACACCATTACACCACCACCACCAGCCTGCACAGTGGTAACAAGGCATGATGGATCCATGTTCTCATTCTGTTTACGCCAAATTCTGACTCTACCATCTGAATGTCTCAACAGAAATCGAGACTCATGAGACCAGGCATCATTTTTCCAGTCTTCAACTGTCCAATTTTGGTGAACTCTTGCAAATTGTAGCCTGTTTTTCCTATTTGTAGCGGAGATGAGTGGTACCCGGTGGGGTCTTCTGCTGTTGTAGCCCATCCGCCTCAAGGTTGTGCTTGTTGTGGCTTCACAAATGCTTTGCTGCATACCTCGGTTGTAACGAGTGGTTATTTCAGTCAAAGTTGCTCTCTATCAGCTTGAAGCAGTCGGCCCATTCTCCTCTGACCTCTAGCATCAACAAGGCATTTTCGCCCACAGGACTGCCACATACTGGATGTTTTTCCCTTTTCACAGCATTCTTTGTAAACCCTAGAAATGGTTTTGCGTGAAAATCCCAGTAACTGAGCAGATTGTGAAATACTCAGACCGGCCCATCTGGCACCAACAACCATGCTACGCTCAAAATTGCTTAAATAACCTTTCTTTCCCATTCTGACATTCAGTTTGGATTTCAGGAGATTGTCTTGACCAGGACCACGCCCCTAAATGCATTGAAGCAACTGCCATATGATTGATTGAGTAGATAGTTGCATTAATGAGAAATTGAACGGGTGTTCCTAACAATCCTTTAGGTGAGTGTATATACTGTAAATATATATGCTAGGTGTCTGTGTTTATGGGACTATGGCACCATCTCCTGGACATTTAAATTCATGTCTCTATTTTATGTTATTTTGGAATGTTAGGTAGGTATTCAGGTATCCTATTTAGTTCCTTTTCTGCCCAGACAAGGTGTGTTTCATTGTTGTAAGTGGATACTATGTTGGTCAGCATCCAATCATTAATCTTTTACCGTCCTGGGAAGATAAATCTGCTGTATATGTTGTAAACATACTGAGTCGGTGGTGTACTACGTTAGTGTACGGTTGAGTGTGCGTCTTGTAAACTAAGTTTTTTTGTTTTGGGCTTCCAAGTTGCCCTAGTGTATGTATGGCTGAAGGCAGCCTAGGTGTTTCTTTCACATGTTCTAGAATAAAACAGAACACTACTGCGTTGGTCTCCACTTCTTTAGCACACCACACACTTTTGACAAAGACATTGTGAATAAAATACATTTTAAAACAAGTTTGGTGCCCCATTAACTTTTGGCATCTACAGTATATGAGCATATTCAATTGCTTAGTCATGTCATAGCTGGTTTTAAGTCTACCATCGACGGTTACGATTTTATGGCTTTTTTTACGATGTTTTTGTCAGTGGAAAAATTGTATTGTATTCTTACTTCCGGAGTCGGCTGTGAGCGGGACTGTTGAGGTCTATGCCCCAGGGCAGTGATGAACACATTTGCCGTGCATAGGGCACCGTCTTTCAGATGGGAAGTTAAACGGGTGTCCTGACACTCTGTAGTCACTAAAGATCCCATGGCGCTTATCTATTATATGTGTTTGTGTTCAACAGTTAAAAGGACACGTAATTTCATACATTTTTCCATTCTTTCCATACTTGAGTGATATTGTTACAGATTTAAATTAATCTTGATTGGTGCATCATTGTGCAACTTCAGTCTCCCTCCTGTTACCAAGAACAAGCCCACACAAAAGTCAGATATACCTTGTCCAGACATCTACTCCTTCTAGTTATAATATAAAGTTAATATGCCACTTCTGGTTTTGCTGATATTTAAATGGTATTACAATTGATTATTGTGGCAGTCCTGATGCTTTAACATTAGCTAGTTATCTAGCTAATATTAGCTAGCTCAGGTGTTTTCTTTTAAAATGGGTTGCATGTAAAAACTAGTTAGTAAGATAATGTGCCTTAATTCCTGTATAAAAGCCTTATCTTTTAAAAGTTTAATTTAAAATTAGTTTTATTTGTGCAATAATCATTACATAATCATTACATAATATTTGTGCATAATAATCCTACATTAGGCAGTTCTGGACCAGAATGTTAAAACCCTATTGCAAACTGCTTTATGTTATTAAATACCCAGGCAGGACCAGTTTTGGGTAAATTTACTTTTGGGATTACTTTTCAGTTACTTGCTGAAGTCCCTAATTAAGACAAAATGATCAGATAAATTGAGTTCTTAACAGTGACCTATAAAACAAATAGAAAGAGTAAAGAAAATATCAATCATTATCACCAGTAATGTCACTCACAAGTCCTCCCCATGCACCCATCAGAAGATCTAGTTCCCCAGTCTTCTGATGGAAGTGGAAGGATACAGACCGGATCACTACAATCAAAAGCACACACCTGAGTCACATAACCACTTACACACCACTTATATAGGAGCACTCAAAAGTGTTCACACACTGTGGGTAATTGTTTATGTACTGTTCCAATGTTAATTAATATTATGGAGTTTAATATTTGATATCTTGTGGATCTACATTGTGTTTAGCAAGTAAATACTACACTTCACTTGCTTCTGTCTCCTTGTAAGTTACTTGACAACTGTACAAGTAAGCTATGACAAGTAAGATATGAACTCCATTTACCTGAATTTTTTCTTAATTAGGGACATCCGAAAACTTGTGAACTCAACAAGTAACTGAAAAGTAATCGTAAAAGAAACTTTACCCAACACTGGGCAGGACATTCTTCATTTGTTGCCCAACAAATCCAAAGAATTAGATTCTGGATTTATATATTCTGGCCTATTCCACTTTTGTCATTTAACAGTAGTTACATTCATGTTCACAGCATGAGTGTGCAATGAGTGTGCAAGGCTACAAAATGTTATCATGTCAGTCTTTCACATCATATTAAATGAATTGTAAATACAATCCGGACTTTCAGATTTTTCAGTTTGGTCCGAACCAAAATTGCAGGTGAGAAAGGTGTCTCGGTCCAGATCAAAAGACCAAAATTTGGTCTGATCAATAAAGGCGGTCTCGGTTCAGACCAAACTGAACCATGATTCCGTACGTTTGCAGTATGAAAACACTTTTGGATGGTCCAGACTTTTCGGACCAATTACAGGAAGCACGCCCGTCTACTCACCAATCAAAGGGAGATGAAACACACGAACGTGGTGAAGACACGTCTTAGGTACGTCATGGAACATTCTTTAGTGCGCCAGTTTGGAACCAGAGCCAGCTTTGGTCGAAAAGGGGTATATGTGAAACCAAAAAGAACTGGATCAAATGTATACAATGAAATTAAACACATTGTGTGAAAACACCCTTATTTAAACCTGGTACACCAGGTGGATGAAATTAAAAACAAGGTAGATGTCACATTGTCCCAGAGTGGGATAGTGTGGCAGTTGAACTGAGACATGGACTCTGTGTATAAATATGATTTTTTGTTTGGTATGTGTGTGTTATGGGTTGTTAGCACCACCCTCTGGGCACTAGATGTTATTAGACTGTGTCAGTGTCCTAAATGTCAATGGCTTAATTATTCATTACATACATCTGGTGTTACATTAGGGTATTAGTTGACATTATAAGCTCAGGTGTCCAGAGGGTGGTTGCGATTCATTGATGTATTGTCACATGTAGAATGCCTGTATTGCTGATCTTGCTGTGTGATGGATTATAGGTTGTGCTCTACACTCACCTAAAAGATTATTAGGAACACCCGTTCAATTTCTCCTTAATGCAATTATCTACTCAACCAATCACATGGCAGTTGCTTCAATGCATTTAGGGGTGTGGTCCTGGTCAATACAATCTCCTGAACTCCAAACTGAATGTCAGAATGGGAAAGAAAGGTGATTTAAGCCATTTTGAGCTTGGCATGGTTGTTGGTGCCAGACGGGCCGGTCTGAGTATTTCACAATCTGCTCAGGGAGATACTGGGATTTTCACGCACAACCATTTCTAGGGTTTACAAAGAATGGTGTGGAAAGGGAAAAACATCCAGTATGCGGCAGTCCTGTGGGTGAAAATGCCTTGTTGATGCTAGAGGTCAGAGGACAATGGGCCGACTGCTTCAAGCTGATAGAAGAGCAACTTTGACTGAAATGACCACTCGTTACAACCAAGGTATGCAGCAAAGCATTTGTGAAGCCACAACACGCACAACCTTGAGGCGGATGGGCTACAACAGCAGAAGACCCCACCGGGTACCACTCATATCCACTACAAATAGGAAAAAGAGGCTACAATTTGCAAGAGCTCACCAAAATTGGACAGTTGAAGACTGGAAAAATGTTGCCTGGTCTGATGAGTCTCGATTTCTGTTGAGACATTCAGATGGTCAGAATTTGGTGTAAACAGAATGAGAACATGGATATATCATGCCTTGTTATCACTGTGCAGGCTGGTGGTGGTGGTGTAATGGTTTGGGTCTTGGCACACTTTAGGCCCCTTAGTGCCAATTGGTCATTGTTTAAATGCCACGACCTACCTGAGCATTGTTTCTGACCATGTCCATCCCTTTATGGCCACCATGTACCCATCCTCTGATTGCTACTTCCAGCAGGATAATGCACCATGTCACAAAGCTCGAATCATTTCAAATTGGTTTCTTGAACATGACAATGAGTTCACTTTACTAAAATGGCCCCCACAGTCACCAGATCTCAACCCAATAGAGCATCTTTGGGATGTGGTGCAATGGTAGATGTGAATCTTGGATGTGAATATGGTGTTCCTAATAATCCTTCAGGTGAGTGTATTTGTGCCTTCTCCACATTTAAGAGTTGTAAGTACTATAACCCTGTGTACTCTTGATTAAGCGTACACACTTTTTATTTTAACTCCGTGTTCTATGCCACGTTAAGAGCATAGTAATTGAATAATATATATACGTTGTGCATTTCCAGTATACGTTCCATTTAGCAAGTCAGTCAGATTCACTGAAGTCTTTGTGAATATCGTTTGTTAGTACAAGAGCAGGTTTCATTAAAAGAACCACAGAGCTCCACTACCTGCCTTGGTCTCCCTCCCTTCCTCCCTTCCTCGCCTACAAGACCTATATTCGTGACAGTAGAAAAGAAAACCAGCAGGCTCCAGCCTTTGTAGAATAGGAGTTGAATACCCCTGGTGTAAGAAATAGTCCCATCTAAATTATTTTCCAGATTTTTTGAAATATCAAGAAATGTAGTTTGTACAGCTTTTGTAAGCTTGTCAAATGATAAGTAGTTCCATTTTCCCAGGGCAAAAATTCTACAAAGTGCATATTTAAGCTACACTTTATAATAAGAGGTTATTGTTAACTCATTAAAAAGATAAACTGGTGTTGCCATCAATACATATACCAGCATCTTTCTCATTTAACTTACTGTACTGTCTTCCAAACTGTCTGTAGTCTGAGCTTATATCTAAAGAGAATGCATTATACAGCTCTGGACAAAATAGCCATATTCAAGGTCTGACAACACTGCATCTTTTTTTGTTATTTAGACCAGATGTCATTTTCAGCAAATTAATACTCTGAATGACAATATGTTGTATTTATAATTTGGGAAATGTATTGTTAGTAGTTTATGGAATACATTTTTTTTTATTTACCCAAACACAGACATATCAATAGTAGTGGTCTCTACATTTGTTCAAGAGCTGTATAATTTGTGACAAGTTATTCTTAATTAAATCTTTAGGATAACAAAATAAGTAATGTTATTTATAGCTGTAATGCATTGCAAATTACTAATAAACTTTATTTAATACAAACATTCTTTACCTGAATCTCCTGATCCATCTCTTATGCTGAGTGTCCCACCAGCCAAGGGTACATCATGTGCCTGACCACTTCCTCACTGATCTTGTTGGACACAGAAGGTGACACGTTGCTGGGGACCCCTGTGACATCAGCATAGCCTGCATGATGCAAAAGCAGCTGAACCTTTGAAAACATACAAAAGACAACGTGTATTTCCACCTAATTTAATGTGATTCCAGAGTATTTACGTGATAACATTAAGGTAGAGTCTCTAGATGTCCTCTCCAGTGGTCATTTGAGTTGTCAATATATAAGCAATAATGCACGGTGGGGTGTGTTATTTGTTCAATACACCACAGCTAACCGGCAATTTCCACCAACTGCGGAACGGCTGCGGATCCGCTCCGGAACAGCGGCGGAGTCAATAGGTTTCCATTAAAGTCAATGTTGGTATTTTCACTGACTGCGGAACGGCTGCGTTCCGACTCCGTCCCAGCTCCGGCGATCCGCAGCCCTGCGGAGCAGATACGCAGAGCTTCTATTTCTGCCGGATGCCGG
>JACXGM010021212.1:0-17373 GCA_016801145.1 Umbra pygmaea
CACCATTATTTCTTTATATTTTTATTGTTTTAATGATAAAGAATGCAACATTAATGCAACACAAAATTAGCAACTATGATACTATAAATTAAAATTAAAGTAATTTCTTTAAGAGATCTGTGCCTCAAGTGGGGGGGCACAAGGATTTTTGGGGGCGGGCCCGGCCCCCTATGGCCCGCCCATAGCGACGGGCCTGCTAATACGGGCCCTAATGAATGATTTTCTTCCTTTTTTACAGGCATATACACTCACCTAAATGATTATTAAGAACACCCGTTCAATTTCTCATTAATGCAATTATCTACTCAACCACTCACATGGCAGTTGCTGCAATGCATTTAGGGGTGTGGTCCTGGTCAAGACAATCTCCTGAACTCCAAACTGAATGTCAGAATGGGAAAGAAACATGATTTAAGTAATTTTGAGCGTGGCATGGTTGTTGGTGCCAGACGGGCCGGTCTGAGTATTTCATAATCTGCTCAGTTACTGGGATTTTCACGCACAACCATTTCTAGGGTTTACAAAGAATGGTGTGAAAAGGGAAAAACATCCAGTATGTGGCAGTCCTGTGGGCGAAAATGCCTTATTGATGCTAGAGGTCAGAGGAGAATGGGCCAAGTGCTTCAAGCTGATAGAAGAGCAACCTTGACTGAAATAATCACTCATAACAAACGAGGTATGCAGCAAAGCATTTGTGAAGCCACAACACACACAACCTTGAGGCAGATGGGCTACAACAGCAGAAGAGCCCACCGGGTACCATTCATCTCCACTAAAAATAGGAAAAAGAGGGTACAATTTGCAAGAGCTCACCAAAATTGGACAGTTGAAGACTGGAAAAATGTTGCCTGGTCTGATGAGTCTCGATTTCTGTTGAGACATTCAGATGGTAGAGTCAGAATTTGGCGTATACAGAATAAGAACATGGCTCCTTCATGCCTTGTTACCACTGTGCAGGCTGGTGGTGGTGAGGGAGATGTTTTCTTGGCACACTTTAGGCCCCCTAGTGCCAATTGGGCATCATTTAAATGCCACGGCCTACCTGAGCATTGATTCTGACCATGTCCATCCCTTTATGGCCACCATGTACTCATCCTCTGATGGCTACTTCCAGCAGGATAATGCACCATGTCACAAAGCTCGAATCATTTCAAATTGGATTCTTGAACATGACAATGAGTTCACTGTACTAAAATGGCCCCCACAGTCACCAGATCTCAACCCAAAAGATCATCTTTGGGATGTGGTGTAACGGGAGCTTTGTGCCCTGAATGTGCATCCCACAAATCTCCATCAACTGCAAGATGCTATCCTATCAATATGGGCCAACATTTCTAAAGAATGCTTTCAGCACCTTGTTGAATCAATGCCACATAGAATTAAGGCAGTTCTGAAGGCAAAAGTGGGTCAAACACAGTATTAGTATGGTGTTTCTAATAATCCTTTAGGTAAGTGTATATCTGTGCATCATCCGCATAGCAGTGGAATGATACTCTATGTTTTTGAAAGATAGCTCAAATAGGAAGCATGTATAATGAAAACAAAAGTTTTGTGTATGCACTAGTGTTACACGGTGCACCGATACTTCAAAAGTATCGCGATTCTCTGAGATTTAAAACGTCACGATTCCTAAATTTATTAGTATCGATACTTTTAAGAATGACCAAGTTCCAAGATTTGTAAGAGACATATTTAATGTTGGTGTGTTCGCAACGCACGCTTCCAGTGCCTCCCTATGGAGTCTGTGTTTTTTCTCCTCACGCACGCAGCAAAGAAGCTGCAGCTGTCATGTGACAAACAAACACTACAGTGAGATGGCTGCATGTGCGAGCACAAGTGTACAAGTGCTACTGTGGTCGACAGTCCACGACTAGTAGAAAAAGATGACGCGAGGAGTGAAATATGGAAGTACTTTGCCTACCTTGCTAGCAGTGAGGGCATAAGCTACCTTTAAGTCGAGACCTGTTTGTCGTCAGTGCTACAAACAAATGCAAACAAAGTGGGCCAACACCTCGAACCTGGCGAAACACTTGGCCGACAAGCACCCCGAATTGTACAAGGATTTTAAAGACCAACAGGTTAGTATTTGTTTATTTATAACATGATCACGTTCATTCCCCTAAATCAAATGAGGAGGCTATGGTTTATTTTGTGACAAGTCAGTATTTTGCACCACCGTAGTTTGACGAGGCTATCTAGAGAAATAGTAGGCTTACTATGGGCATTATCCTCATGGCTAACCAATAGCCTGCCTAAAATCTAAAATCTGCTATTTCTTAGATTTTGATCAGCCAATTCAACTATAGAAAAGTAAATATTACATATCCAGAAGAACATCATTTACATTGCAGTTCAAGAATGTGTAATAGTATTTATTTACAGATGTCAATGGTTTACGTTTCCTTCATAGCTAACGTGAGAGAAACGCAAACGCAAAGTCGAAGTGACTTTCTCCAAAACAGGGAATGACCTAATCATATATTATATATATATATATATATATATATATATATTATAATATATGATTAGGTCATATATTATAATATATATTAATATATTATATATTAATCATATAACCAGAAGTGTTGCAAATTACTGATATTTGTCTTTCCTTCCTGAAGGTGGCTTTCATAGGCTAGGTCCGGGGGCGTTCCACATGCCGTTTTCTACAGTTACAGTATGCACCGAATAGCTTAAAAAACGTTCATCCTTTGTTCGTTCCTGTACTTAAATGTGCGCATTTCCTTGAGGATTCTAATATTTTTTACCTATAATTTTACAAATACTAGGCTACATGAAAATAGCAATAAGAAAAACGATTTCATATTTCGACATTTTAACTCTAATGGACAAATGCTGAGGAAAATCTTTTTTTTCAATAGCTAATGTGTGGCTCCGTCTTTGGAATGATTATGCATTTTAGGTGGTGATTTTGTGTGCAACCTCATATTGCAGGGAAGCATTATCACATTTATCGCTTTTCTTTCTTTTTTCAATAGCAATATATACAGGTGTACAGCTTTATAACCATGGTCTCTGAATGAGGAAGTAGACTGTCGTTATCATCAATATGAAATATATGCATAGGGCTGGAATAGCTCTATATTTCTATTCTATTTACATGAATCAGATTTAGCCTACAACGATGGCCATCTATGGCTAATCTTTTAAGCATTAAGCAGCATAATGGTCTTAAAATGTGGATACCAAGTACTGGTATCGCTATCGGCCCATCCCTAAGAGCATGTGCATTTGTCAGTGACTTATTTATATTAGTTTATTATATGCTCTGAATGTTGTCCCGGTTTTAAAATAAAGCACAGCAATGATATTTGACAGTGTTTCTCCCTTTTCAGGAAAAGTATCGAAAAAGTATCGAAATCGCAATTCTTTACTTGGTATCGGTATCGAAACAATAATTTTGGTATCGTGACAACACTAGTATGCACTGGGAGTCTGCCAGCAACACTGAAAATGCCTTCACAGGTCCGTTATAAGGAGAAATCATAAAAATAAATGCCATTAATGTAAATAATAAGTGGTAGATTGTCTATGGGGGTTCATCAGAGCCGGAGATATCGCACATCAAAGTTTTAGACTGCTTAAAATACTGAATAAACACATATTTCATTATCTTAACATAATATATTACATGTTAAAATATATAATATGCAATGTATTATGATATTTTTGGGAAGTGCAATTTATATATTTCAGTAACATATTCACGACACATATGTACATATGTTGAGAAATCCTATACATATATGTACATACATTTTTTACATGATTTTTCCATGTGGGTTAGATCTTCTCCCTCGCTGTGTTATGGCTTTGCTATGTGGGGAGAAATATCCTGGTTACATTTGTCAGCTGATTAGTTAATTACTATTAACTGCAAAACAATAACGTTAGCCTACAGCATAACAGCTCATATTAGTCAGCTAAACTTTTAGTATATTGTTAAAAAAAAATTTTAACATTAGTTGGTTTGTTATTTCGAAAGCATGATGAAGCCAGACGAATACGCGTGCGACACAGGCAGAAATCACGAATAAACATCAGTGTGGCTTTTCCCAAATGGAAGGCTCTAATGAAGGAAAAATGTTTTCAGACAAGAGCAAATTTTCTCTTGTCTTGTACTAACTAGCATGGAAACAAGCTAGGTAAAGTCAGTGAATGAAACACTAACACAATGATAATGAGTAAAAATAACATTCGCAATAACGTGGTATTACTGAATAATGAGTAAATATAATTTCTTAATATCTCTATAAAAAAGAAACCTCATTGCTTGACTTGCAACTCTGCTGTCCAGATGACGACATATTTTATCCTACGTTGTGTTTGCAAAGGGAGAGGTAGGCCGTTAGTGACTGTCTGTTTGCAGTTTGCAAAACATACCACTAGATGCAACTAAATCTTACACACCTTTAAGAGAAATAGGCCTGCTAGTCAAGTAATTAACTTTGGCGTGGGCTGAGCCTTTTCTGTTGTATTCGTTTTAGTTTCTCTTCAGTTTGATTGGTTGGAACTCAATCATAATATCAATCTTCTTCATTAGTTATCCAGCTTTATGCTCTTTCCAATTAGTCAAGTATCAAAAATCATGGGAGGTTTTGTATTACAGAGTTTACAACGTGTCTCATTTAAAATATATATTTTGGCCAGTTATTCCAATTTTAAATGCAAATTTGGGGTATTTTCACCTTTTTTACATGCGTACGTTTTGCCAGGAAACACTCAGTGTGTAGCCTATTTGTGCCAATAAACATGTACTGTGAAAACATGTATTTGTTCTCCATGTATCTTCATTGATTACAGTAGCATTACTAGGAATCAAATACCATTTCGTTCTGTAACTGTAAGTTTAACTAATGTTGGTTATTTACCTGTATCTCTTTACCGAGGTAAACTTGGTTTTATATTATCCCAAGTTGGTCATTTTAAAGAGACAGTGCACAATTTTCCTAAATATACATCTCAAATGAAAAACACTGTGTTCTTTGCAGTAAATAAGGACTGTAAAACTTTCCTTATTTTAAATATTCAAGTTTAATACTCACAATGTATGTGTCTCTACAGTAAAATGGGATACATTGATGTTGGTTCTGTTTCAAACACAGCATACATTAAATGAAACTGAAATCTGTAGCTAAAAAACGCAACGCTATGCGTTAAAGGAGTGTTCCACAGTAAATCAGTTTCATAGTATACTATTTACAAACGTTACCATAGATGATTTATGTCATATACACGTCTGTTCTTTTTCAATTATCAGAGAAAAGCCAATAGTATATTTCAGTTCCTTTTACCTCCACTAGGGTGCTTGTGTATTTGTCTAAACTTGAGCTACCACAACTCCCAGAATTCCAATCGATTTTTTTTCTATCTAGAAATAATAGCCTATATATAGTTAGGGTCTGCAGTCGGCATTTTAGGTAGGAACATTACGAAAGGGATCTACGTGCTGAATTAACCGGCACTACAGCCCGAAAGTGGCTGAAAAGCAATGCGATCCCATCAATTTTTTCTATTTAGAAAGAATAGCCTATATATAGTTAGGGTCTGCAGTCTGCACTTTAGGTAGGAAGATTACCAAGGTGATCTACGTGCTGAATTAACCGGCACTACAGCCCGAAAGCGGCTGAAAAGCAATGCGATCCCATCCATTTTCCTTTATCTAGAAAGAGTAGCCTGTATATAGTAAGGTATAGTAATTTACCCACTCAGCTAGCTACTAAACACAGCTGGCACACTACACATACAGTACAATAACATTACCACACAGACACGATGTGTGCTCCATTATCAAGGTAAAGAAAATAGGTTTAATTAACTTACTCATCTGTTAATTGTCCTCTTGCTACGTCGCTTTCCATGTGTGCTGGAAAACTTCAGTGATTCAGTGACGCATATGCGGTCGTCAGTTATTTTTGGTTCAACCCTTACAAGTAAAGCTTGTCAACGATCCCATTCATTGTAACAAGTGCTTATATCTTCAGTAGACATGGATGGACATATTCCCACAGAAGCATTTAGGCAATTAGAATTTAACCGCGTTTCAACTAGATTATCAGTAGAACATGCTGCCTTGTTGAAGCTGAATATCAAACTCCATTTGTTGTAAATGTTCTTCGGTGTACTCGGGCGCAAACATGTATGGTTGGATGTCACTCAGAATGTAAAAGCAAGTTGAAAAATTCCTCATTTGCAAATCCTAGATTAGTAGCAATTGTGTTACCAGCGACTTTGGTTACGAACTGTTTCACAGAATCCAAAGAACATGCCGGGTGGGCGGGGCTTGGAACAAGGAAGCCAGCGTTGTAGTTCTATACATACTGAAAAAATCATACCACCTCGTCTGTTTAGCATTAAAACGGCTGATTGAAACGTCACAGAATGACAAGCTATACCTTAAAAAATCAAGGACAACCGAAGCTTTAAGTAGTAGGTTTGAAAGCCAGATCAGTATAACAGGGATGCTTATTTTCGCGACCGAATACACACCTACATTCATTTTTCCTATCTCCAAAGTCCATTCGACTCACACGGTGATGTCAGCGTGTGAAAATTCCCCGCGAAAATTCAAATCTTGCTCTTACACTAGCCAGGCATGGGTGAAACATATCTCACTGTTCTACAAATGTCTGGGAGAAGCTACTAGCACCTCCAGATAGCTGTAGGATGAAGTATCCCTTTAAGTCTGTGAAACTGTAGGCACATGACTTTGATGTGCTCACTGGCAACATACGGCTCAAGAATTTTTCAAAGATACTTCAATCCCTCCGCTGAGAAATTACATCTGTCATAAAGATACTAATCAGAGAAAGCCAATTGCGACTCCTAGAATGGTGACACATTTTACAATCTAGAATAGATTTTTTAAGTAGGCAGTGCTTTTATTCAGGTTAACCTGTTATCTCAACTATAAGCTGCTCTGGAGCAGGTTAGGATTGCAGCATAAGTTACCTTGGCGATGTAACCCGGTAACAGGTTAACCACCAATGTGATACGGTTCATCCAACCAAATGTTGCACAAAAAATAAGGCGTCAATGGATGCAACCACATTTTTGAGAACGCAGGCTGCCGTTTCTTGAAAACACAGGGGTCTAGTTTTCATTGAAATTACACACATTATTTTTAATTAAATATTTATGTTAGACATGTTAATTGAGCCAAATAACATTACGCAGATTATACTATTTTTAAAATGTTTCTGTTTGAATGATATTCAGTTGTTGAAGACATACCTGCCGTTAAAATCTTCTTTACATGTCAGCCAGAGACTGTCAAATTCAAACCCACCTGCATGCTAATGGACACAAGGCCATTGTTATCAAATCACCAAACAGCCGTGCAGATACATATCTTCTCTCTACCCAGTTCTGTGTCTGGCTAACATGTGTGAATTATTGCTAGCTTGCTATTTACTTAGGTTGCTATTGCACAGCATATAGGATACCTTGTTCCACAGATACCAGCTACAGGCTGCCACCAGATCATAAGCATTAAATCTAAACTCAACCTGTAACTCCCTTATCTGCCCCTCAGCCCGCTATTTCACAGGTCAGTGACTGTGAAGCAATCTACTGACTGCAAGGAAACCAAACAATGTTCGGTTCCCAGCCAGGGGGAGATTTCACTTAATTTGACCCAGGAGTCGGCCATGTCTTGTTTGTGTTTGGGGGGGATACTATTTTATTTCATCATTGAGGTGAAATAGGTCTTTGGAGAAAAATGCTTGCCAGTGTGTGTCAGCGTATTTCTTAAAATTTCCCTGGGCTGTAAGTCAGTTTATAGTTAAACATGTTTTAAGGTGGTAGTGTTGTGCCAATTTATTATGGTTTACAGTGATATTTTATGTTTGCCAAAAAAGCTGTAGTCTTTAGTAAATTGTGATTATAAATATTGTATTTTGTATATAATTAGGATATTATTATTATTATTACAAGTACTATACCTACAAGTACGTAATGTAATAAAAATTATTGTGCTTTGACTTTTATTTCTTATTTTCAATCCTATTTCATTGTCATCAGAAATCCATAACTGCCCGCCAGCAAACTACTGGGAGTTATGCTTTGTCTCATCCATCTCAAATGTATTTACAGTGCCATGAATTTTCATGAATGGTTCCTGGCTATGTGTCATGTTCCCAAAGTCTGACGATCTATCTGTCTGTCAGCCTGTTGGTGGAAATTATTATTCAGGGCACAGTCATGGACCCTATAAAAGTTTCAAATTGAATCAGAAGTCACCAAACTGTCTACTGTAATTAACTCAACCCTTTTTTCTCCTCCCAGGAGGATGGAGCATTGCGCTGAAAATACTAATTGGACAATTAGATATTCATGGATTTATAACTGAGCATTGATATGTTTCTTTTATGACAAGCCAACAAAAAATGTGAAATATAATGTCTGTTATGTTTCTATAACTAGCCGGGATGAAACTTTTAATGTATTCATACATGTATTTATTAATTATTCCCCTACCTTGTCTCGTCAGCAACTCCACAGGAAGTGAGGCATGGTAGAAAGATCAATCACTTTCTTCCTACAAGCATGACTTGCAATGCCAATTCTTATCACACTGTTACAAGCGTGTTGCACATTCATCATTTATGACTGTGCCCGTCCTCTCTGTCTCCCACTACCTGTTTCCCTGGCTTCTGTTTTCTCCTATCCTGTCAATAAAAAAATAATAAAGCCACCCCCACCTAAAAAAATTAAATATTAAGTTCAGTTTATTTGTCACATGCACAGAAACACAGATATAGAATGCCACCACTCCGCAAAATGCAGTAAAGTCCAAATGAGATTCACAACATATTAGTACGGACTTTCTAAACTATATCTGTTTGTGCCTCGTTTTATTTACAAAAAATTCACTATGAATTTTGACTGCATTACCTTGTTTGGTGACTTTGTGATTTGTTGGTTTGGATTGACCTTCACCATTTAGCCTCTTTGCCTGTAGCGTTTCAGACAGACAACACCACGTTGAGTTAAACAACACTTTAATACATATAAAATGGCATAACACATATGTACTAATGTTCATGATTCAATTCTTTGGTGAATGGTTCTGTACCTTAGGGCAACCACACCAACATAGTAAGATAGTGAGTATACATTGCTTCAACTCACAACATGTAACGACAGGTATGAATAACAATTATTTTGAGCAATGATCTCAATATGCAGTACCAAAACCCCCTCAGCAATCCACAACTACAAAGAACCAAAAAGAGAAACCCAGACAGAACCAAACAGGTGGAGGCAGGGTTGGGAGGGACGGCACATTGAAACAAAAGCTTACGCCATGATCGCACTGACGTCTCAAATACCCTGCGTAATTACCATGAGACTACACGGTTAATATGTGTGCTGCCATCAGGTTTCTCTCTGAATCTGCTGTGCTATTTCCATACACCATGAGTGCAACCCCAGGTTTGGTGCTTACCAGCCCAGACTGCAGCAATACCGTTGTCGTTTAACATGCAGTGTTTGGCAGGATAGTGGCAAGAGTAGGGCTCAGTGCTACAATGAGCTTTATATTTCTTCAACATAAATTCTGTGTATTCTGTTGCTCTTTTTTTATTTTAAGGCTAGGTACACTTTCACATCAAAATGAGTTATTTTCCCATGATTTACAGTATATATAAATCCACATAATTTTGTTGTAATACTACTGGAATAAAATTTTATAATAATGTATAATACTGAATAAATCACCTGTTTCGACTTTTTGACTGCCTGTGAGGTTCCCCAGTTGGTAAATTGGCTAATCTGGCTAATTAGAAAACAGTTCCAAAGCTTGAGGTAATAACAGCAATTTGTGCAGAGCAGGTGCCATAATAAGCATTGATGTTGCCTGTCAGGATGATGTTAAAACCTGACATCATCCTGACAGGCAACATCATCCTGACAGGCAACATCATCCTGACAGGCAACATCATCCTGACAGGCAACATCCTGTCAGGATGATGTTAAAACCTTGCTTTAGATCTGATGGCCACTTACAAGTCTTTTAAACCACCTACTATTCTGCAATGTTGACCACTTTATTGGTGTGTGCGTGGACCAGTTGTTATTTATATGAATGCTCAGAAATGGCAAAATGACAACATGCTCCATGTACTTTTAACAGGTTGATGGCTACAAAGATTTAGCAAACTGCTTACGTGCAAGTAACCATAGACAGAAATGCTCAGCCTGGCTGTATCTGTGATTTCCAGTCCTTTCCCAATGGCACTTGAAGCTGACTCCAAAATACAACTCTTTTGGAGAGCCCTTCGTTGATCGTGACCTCACTGGAAGGTGTATCACGAGGGTATAATTAGCACCTAAACAGACCAAAGGAATTTCTTCCCCTTTTTGCTCAGTCTGACCATCAGATAGGAACTGTAGCTGGCCTGCAGAGAGAGGGTCACACTGTAGATCGTGATTGAAGTAATTAGCCTCCTGTGAGTGGCAGCAGTAATTAGCCACTCTCTGCTTGATGTTTTGTATTTGTGTCACTACGACCATCAGACCTAAACCCAAATCTTGAAACAGCAGGTATGACCACATATGACCAATCACATATGACTAATCCGATGTCTCTAAAGGATAGTTTCTACAGTAATTATCAAAGGCCAAGTGAATCATATTCACTCCATCAGAATTTAAAATTCAAACATAGTAATCTTTATAAAGTCTGGCCACCTGTGTCCTTGCCTTTTTTAAATAAGTCTATTTAATATACATATTGTGTCATTAGCATTTTGATTTCCCAAACTAAATTTGAGTTTTGTGGTCGATCTAATGTAGGTTCTTGAAGTCAGCTTCTTCACATAGTGAAAATCAAAATCCATTTTTATTCTCATTTGACAATTCAATAAACCACACAACTGATATTTCATTTTTTTTTTCATCATACAAAATGTACATTTTACATCAAACGCATTCATCTGCACAAACCCATATAACCTATTGATGTATCTACACTTTATTTACAGTCGTGGTCAAACATTTTGAGAATAGCACAAGTATTGGTCTCCACAAAGTTTGCTGCTTCAGTGTTGATGATGGAAATTTTTATTTATTTCAGAATGTCATAAGTGATCAGATGAATTGCAATTAAAAGTCCCTCTTTGCCATGAAAATGAACCTAATCTGCCCCAAAAAAATTCCCCTGCATTCCAGCCCTAACACAAAAGGATCAACTGCCTTCATGACAGTGATTGTCTCGTTAACACAGTTGAGTGTGTTGACGAGGAAAAGGCTGGAGATCACTCTGTCATGCTAATTGAGTTAGAATAACAAACTGGAAGCGGGTGGTGTTTGAAATCATTGTTCTTCCATTGTTCTACCTGCAAGGAAACGTGCCGTCATCATTGCTTTGCACAAAACGGGCTTCACAGTCAAGGATATTGCTGCTAGCACCTAAATCAACCATTTATCAGATCATCAAGAACTTCAAGGAGAGAAGTTCAATTGTTGTGAAGAAGGCGTCAGGGCACCCAAGAAAGTCCAGCAAGTACTGTCTTCTAAAGTTGATTCAGCTGTGAAATCGGGGCACCACCAGTAAAGAGCTTGCTCAGAAATGGCTGTAGACAGGTGTGACTGCATATGCACCCACTGTGAGGCAAAGATTTTTGGAGGATGGCCTGGTGTCAAGGGCAGCAGAGAAGCCACTTCTCTGCAGGAAAAACATCAGGGACAGACTATATTAGATATTCTGCAAAAGGTACAGGGATTGAACTGCTGAGGACTGGGGTAGAGTCATTTTCTCTGATGATTCGCTTTCCTATTGTTTGGTTAATCCGGAAAACACTTTGTTCGAAGAAGACAAGGTGGGCGCTAACTTCAGTCCTGTGTCATGGCAACAGTAAAGCATCCAGAGACCATCCATGTGTGATGTTGCTTCTCAGTCAAGGGAGTGGGCTCACTCACAATTTTGCCTAAGAACACAGCCATGAATAAAGAATGGTACCAACACATATCTTTTTTCAGCATGATGGATGGAGGATGTTGCCATAAGGCAAAAGTAATAACTAAGCGGCTCGGGGAACAAAACATTGGTCTACGGCCAGGAAGATTCCCAGACATTTGTCCCATTGATAACTTGTGGTCAATCCTCAAGAGGCGGGTGGAAAAACAAAAACCCACAACTTCTGACAAACTCCAAGCATTGATTATCAGGATGTGGCCTAGAAGTTAATTGACATCATGCCAAGTCAGAATGCAGAGGACTTGAAAAAGACGGGTCAACACTGCAAATATTGACTCTTTGAATAAGCTGAATGACATTGTCAATGAAAGCCTTTGACACTTATGGAATACTTGTAATTATACGTCAGTGTACCATAGTAACTACTGACATAAAGATCTAAGAACACTGAAGCAGCAAACTTTGTGGAGACCAATACTTGTGTGTCATTCTCAAATTTTGACCACAACTGTATTATAAACACTAAGTGTGAATCCCATTTCTCTGTCTTACCCATACCCCTTTGTCTTACCCCTAGCTATTTTCCCTCGAAACTTAGTGGTAGGCTATGGATAAAAACATACCCTTATGAAATGAGACACCACTTGCTTACAGTTACGTCTTCAAAGCAAGTAGTGTTATGCACTGATATCAAATAAAATTAGCTGCTAATGGAGTTTAGTTAAAATGGTAAATATGCATGCTAGTCAGAGAAATGCGGGACTGTTATGCAAATCAGCAATGTAACATTAGCATAGCAAACTAGCGATTTTAAACAACATTTCAATTAAGAACGTGGTTGCAAATATTTATGTACAGGACTGTGTATTTAAATAAATTGTTCAAGCCGAAATTACATTTATGGGACTCTAGATGATCTGGCTGCCATTGGTACCAGTAAAGCAATTTCTGGGGACCCCTTGGTTTCAAGTAAGTTCTTAGCCTTACCACTCGATCAAAACAAGAATTGGGATAGCCCTTACTCTCACGTGAACATGCAAAACTAAGGTGAAAGGGGAAGGGGTAGGACAGATCATTGGGATTCACCCTAACTCATTTCAAGAAGGTCACAACATGTAGATTTACCTCCATAGCTGCCCTGTTCAGTCCGTTTGGATTATACACTTAATCATTTGGAACCATATAAAAATCATGTTAGTGAATTATACAGAAGAAAATACCAACTGGTTCCAAACCTATAAGAAAAGCCCAAACTGATTTCTATGAGATAGCTTTCGAAAACAGTTTTAAGTATGACTGTGTATTTGTACAACTGTAATGCTTACTGATTTCAAATATATAAAAACATGTACAGGTGTTTATATAGGATATATATATATATTAACTGGCATTTTTATTTCAAAATTCTTAATTTAGAAAAAAGCCTTTGAAGGTGAGAGTGGAGGAGCCGTGGAGGTGGAGTACCCACCCTCAAGGGATGTTGTAGAGTAAAACAAACGCACCCTTGATGGGGCACGAATCATTTCACTGGTCAACCCTACACCTGGATTTCTGAATTCTGACAGGGTTTTAACACAGAAACAACCCTGGAGAAGATTTGCAAGGGCAGAGAAGCAGCCTGAGCGCAAGGAGAAGGTTTCTGAGCAGGAAATCTGTACAAGCAACAACATATCTGAGTCCAAGCATACCGTTTGAGCAGAAGCACAGTGAATCTAAGCACGAACAGCTACTATTTGGGTGTGAGAGCAAGGTTTTAAGGGAAATTATTACAAGATTTTAAGGTAATATTAATTTGAAATGCTCTGAAATTGATAGAATGCACTTTTGAATAAATATAGGAATAACAATCCATATTTGTGCTGCCTTGAGCAGGAGTCAGAGAACCCATAATCAGGCTCAAACCTGTGACTATCATGATATAGACTGTACTACATAGCAGCGACTTAGCCCACTACGCCACACGGACCCCCGACATTAACTTAACGATTTGGTCATTTAGAAGTTTGTCTTTTGAGCATCCAGATCAACTATATTTCCGAAACTTTTGCTAAATGAACATAATTGATATGTACAATCGATGCAGAACTAGTAGTATATAATTTTGGTCATTTTGGTAAATTAGACTTTATATAATGCATTTGTAATGAAAAAATGCAGTGAATATGTTAAAACTAAAATCAGAAGTGAACATAAGGTATCCTATCTATTGAGATAGGAGAACATCACTTTTCAATAAAAAGATTTTTGCCACAGGGGTTGCTAAATAATGAAGCAATATGTCAAGTCCACCCATCTACAGCTGAATTGTCTCACCAACCACCAAACCAACAGGCCCTACTCTACAGATCATGCTGTCTGTGGTAATGAGAGAATGAAATTGCAGCTGAAAACACCATCCAAATACACAATACCAGAACCATCACTCATTCAGGATCTGGAGAGCCCTGTTCCACTGTACCATGGTTGATGATAGAAGGAAACTGAGGAAGAGAAATAAATGGGGGGTGTTCCAACAGACCGCCGAAGAACAATACAGTGCAACCCAAGCAAATCACGAGAAAACAGTCATTATTATGTGACACACTGGAAAGGAAAACACAAAAAACAGCCAAATTGGAAAGCCAACTTGCCCAAAACAGAGAATACATAGAGGAAGAATATATGTCCACTAGGAATGAACTTTGACAAAGTAATGAAGAAGTAACATTGATAAACATAGATTATATAGTGTGCATGACCTTGCTAATGAGAAGATCCACCATATAAGCAAAGGAAAAGACACTCCATATACGGAAAGACACTGTACACTGTCACACAACACTGATTGAAGGGATGCAGGAAGCACATGCATAGTTGTTGTACTGTATTTAAATAAGATACACTAGTAGAGAAACAAAAAGCAATAAGTGCACAAAAACATACAAGGGGAGCTGTCAATGGAGTATACAGTTAGGGTCAGAAATTTACATACCCCTTAGTCAAAGATTTTGAAACTCCGTTGTTCACAATTCCTGACATTTAATCCTAGCAAATATTCCCTGTTGTAGGTCACTTAGGATCACCAGTTTATTTTAAGAATGTGAAATGTCAGAATAATAGCAGAAAGAATGATTTGTCCACTCAATTAGTTTTTGCTAGCATTGCCTGTAAACCATTTAACTCAGGTCAAACGTTTTTAGTAGCCTTCCACAACCCAGGTATCGAAACTGATCTGACCTGGATCTGGCCCGAGTGTCCCAAAATGTCTGGGCCAGATCCGGCACAGTGTCAGATTGAATTACGGTCCAGATCTGGCCCGGGTATTCTGGCCCAGATCCTGGCACCCGAAACTTGGCCATTTGTGCCAGATCAGAGCCAGAATCAGCGCCGATGTTGGACGGTATTGGAGGATGGATATGGTTGACATCTGGCTGCAGAAGATTTTTTTATTCTACCCCCCATCCTTCCATTAATGACTGAAAAAATAAGCAATGTAATATTTTTTCTAAACTTAATTGATACACATTTCAAAGTTACATGTTAAATAGTCCCAAATAATGTATGAGTGTATATTTTCATATAATAGGACACTAAACCAAGCAATAACTGCTCTGTGCTTGCCATGTGAAATCGAGTTGTTAAAGGAGAGATGAGAGAACCAGATTGAATAGTAAGACCACAACTGTATCCAGGCCAGCAGAGTAGACGTGATAATATAACATGGACCTAATGTATTATTGTCCTAATATTAGAAGTAATACAGATATAGGCTGACTGCAACACTAACTGTATGGCTGAAGCTAGGGAAAACTTAAAAAGATGTGACAACATGTACTGAAGGACCAGTAGGTGAGAACCAATCAACGTACATGTTTGAACTGTTGAAACAATCAGCTTTTGATAAAACCACATTTGGCCAAGCTAAATTGATGCAGTATGTAAGCACAGTGACACAGTTGGATAGGGTTCTAAGGTGCATCTTCAAATCAAATCATATTTATATAGCCTTTGTATAAGCAAGAGGGCTTTACAGATGCCCATTTACACTGATCACCCATGACATTATGATTACCTGGTTAATATTATGTAGGTCCCCCTTTGCCACCAAAATAGCCCAGACTCGTCGATGCATGGACTCCACTAGACCTCTGAAGGTGTGCTGTGGTATCTGGCACCAACCCAGATAGCAAACATACTCTGCCCCGGAACCACCCCGGAGGTTTCATAGGGTCTGGATTGGAGTCCACTTGCACAGCGGCCCGGATCCGGGACGGACAAGGATCGCGGATCCAGAGGAAGCAGCTGCTTGGCCAACTTGGCCCAGATGTAACAGTAACGCAGAAGCAGAAATTGGGTTTGTTTTGTAGCAGTAACTTAATTTGAATTATTAATTAAAATTTTTGAGTGATTAAGTTACTGCTACAAAACAAACCCAATTTCTGCTTCTGCGTTACTGTTTCACAGTAAAAGGATCCGCAATCCTTTTCCATCCCGGATCTGCCCCGCTGTGCAAGTGGACTCCGATCCGGACCCGTATTGCGGTCTATGATGCGGATCCGGCCCGGAATCTACTGCTATCTGGGATGGATCAAGAAAAAATGCAGTGTGGACTGAGGTTACACAGTCTTTGAAAGCGATAAATGAGAACATGAAGTGCATTTCAAATAAATTAATTATTTTCACTAAACATTCCCCATTGTATTTTTTGAAGTAGCTTTCTTACCCAAAGATAGCCCTTAAGAGAGAGAGAGGAAGTGTCTTACATTATGACCACCTGTTTGACGCTCCAAACCTAAGGCATTCCTAAATGGTTTATGGTACAGTCCTCCCCTAAAGCGAGCTGTCAAAAGTTTGACGAGAGGAACCGAACCAATCTATAGGTCCGTTGTGCGCTCCTCCCCTAAGGCGTTCCTAATGGTTCATGTAAGTTGCTATCTGGGATATTGATGCCTGATTTTAAGCTTCCAAATAAAACCAAGCGGTTGGCCTGCACCTGATACTTGAGCGTCTGTATTTCCAGTGTTGCCACAGTTACTTTGAAAAAGTAATCTGATTACTCCTTTAAAAGGTAATGTAGTTGATTATTAAAGTAACTAAGATAGATTACAAGTTACTTTATTAGTTAGATTCAGTAGCTGCCTACAACACCCCCGCCATCTCAACATAAAAATTACAACTGGTTTTGCCAACACTCATTTTTTTAGAAGTGCATTTTTATGAACAACATCAACAATGTATCTCCTGACATTTTAATATAAAGAGTCTTTCTTGAATTCATTTCTGGATTTCAAAAAAGTTGTGTTGAATAAATTGTAAACTTAACGAATCAAAAAGCATGCAGGTGAACTCCTTAGATAAATCCTTAAAAAAATTCAGAAGAGGACATTTTGAGAGAGAGAGAGAGAGAGAGAGAGAGAGAGAGAGAGAGAGAGAGAGAGAGAGAGAGAGAGAGA
>JACXGM010021213.1:5342-17472 GCA_016801145.1 Umbra pygmaea
GTGACTGGTAGACGAACCACGTATCCCTCGCACTCGCTAATCATTCACCCTCCTCATCCTGTTGTGTCACTTGTCCCGCTTCTTGACGTGGGTTTACCGACTTCTAAAAATGATGTAATACACTTTTATATCAATGGTAAGGTACTTTAAAATCAGAATTGATTGGCAAGCAGCTTCAGTTACTTCTGTTTAATGTGGTTTTGATTGCCATTGGTTAATGTTTACAATAAAAAGCAACCTATTGTACAATGAATACAGAGAGAGAGTTAGATAGAGAATATGGTGGGGAAGTAACGTATAAAAAGGGCACCAAGCTTCTCGTCACAGGAACTTGAAGTTTTGCTGGACGAGGTGAGCTTGCACAAGATGACACTGTTTTCCAGCTTTCTGAATAACTTGTGCAACAGCTACAAAAAAGAGCTATGGAGCGACATAGCAAGGCTGCCTCCGGATCAGGCCAAGAGTGTATTGCTGCAGCCTGGAGCCTCCCGTCTAATGCCCTCTCGTCTCATGCCCTCCCGCCTGGTGCGGTGCCTGAGCTTCTACTTTTCAAGCTAAAAGCTATTCTTCCTACTTTTGTGTTTTTTAACTAAACAGTAACTACAATCACACAATTTAATAAAATACTTTAAAAAAGTCAAAAAGTAAAAATCGTATTTTACATGGGTTTAACAACAAGGTTTCAAAGTGGTTAAGGTTAGGGTTTGGGTAAGGCTTATGGTTAAAATATATTTATGGCTAAACTTGTTAATTTAACAATTTAAACGATTTTCAATTGATTGCAATAAACAAACTCACGAATTTCAATGTGACTTAATATGAATTCACATGTGAAAATAATTAACAAATCCGTATTTTTGCCCGTCTGAACTTACCGTTTGACACGACTGGGCATGAGACGGCAGGGCATGAGACGGAAGGCTCCAGGCTGCAGCCATACCCGACTCGATCAGGCACAGCAAGGTCCTGGCAGGACGTCAGGAAAACTCTCAAAAGTTTTGCCGAATAAAACAATTGACTAAACGGCTCCGTGGCCGGCGCAGTCTTTGATTCAATACAAGGACACGTTGGATCGCTGCCATAGTTGGTCGCTTACTGGACACCACCATGCTTACCCATTTTTTTTTGTTTGCCAGACTTTAATTATCAAAAGTGATTGCCAATTTAAACGCTTTAAAGACATTACGAAATTGCCTAGGCTAATTACTACACATTAGTTCTGATACCAAATAAAGTTAATTTCCTAAATAGGCCTGTATCCATTGCAAACATATTTTATTATAGTTATAAAATGTCCATAAAATAATAGTTGTAGTGGCGGCGACTAGCGGTTTGAGCTCAAACAACGCTAAGAGAGAGCTACGAATGGTCCAGACCAACCTTACGAAAGTGAAGGTTAAGGAATAGGTTAAGAACTACTTAGCGATAAGAACGTTTTGGGGAACCGGGCCTTAGTTTTTATTTTGGATAGATTGTGCTGTAAATATAAGAATGTTTTATTAACATGACAAATACCTATGCACATTTCGTGAAATAGCTTGCTTCTGCCTGTCTAGAAATAATTAACTTTGATCATATGGAAAGTAAATGTAGCCTATCTGGCAATGCAAGTGTCTCTATATTTTAGGTTTGGCTGCGGGCTTCTTAAATAACTTTTGTCCAAATAGCTGTTTAGTTGCTGCTGGGTGAAAAAAGTTGTTGGAGCAAATCACTTTTGCCAGGGTAGTGTTTCCCAACCATGGGTACGAGGACCCCTGGTGGTACAGTAACCAAAAACGTTTGGGAACCACTGCCCAACGGGGTTTATATGGAGGTTTGAAAAAAAAGGTAAAATTAACCGAAATCACAGAATTTGGAAAAAAAACTGAAATCACAGAATTTGAACATCCCCTGGAGCACTGTTCAATTGATTGTAGAACATTTTACACACTTAAGTCGCACACACAGTGACTTCAGATTTGAATTAAAGATGCGGGACTCGTGAACATTTTTTATTTTTAGGAATCGTCTTATGAGCTGTATGTTATTCCCTTCCCTGCGTTATAACCTACCTACGTAACTGGTAAGTACTACGTAATATGTGTGGGTATCTGCTGCGCGCGGCCACAAGTGAGAAAGTTCAACAAACATATGCTGTGCCAGTCATCATAAACTTTGCCTTCATTCAACAAGGCATAGAAGTGCTGAATGCAAAATATGTAGTATAAAGATAAAGGATTCTGGCTAAACCACATCTAATTTGACCAGGCAACTGAAAACGCACACTGATAGGTTGGCAAACATGTTTAGCTCAGCTTTGGCCATCTAACGTTAGCTTGCATCTTGATTTAGCTATGATAGGTAGGTTAACTCTGACTGTCATTTTCTAGATGTTATGAAAATATGAATGGTAGTTGATGAACATAATCATTTGTGTCCCGCTGGCTTCCACCATGTAATTAATAAAGTTGGCTGCAAACAGCTTACAGGTTTATATAATGCACCATTACAGTTTTATTTAGATCAGGTTACACCGGCTTTGAGAGTCTGGGGGATGTGTTGACTTACAGTTGTTTATAAGCTGTCATTAGTTATAGACGCAGTACCCATTACGTGGTTGTGCTCGTGTGTAAAAATAGGACACATTTATTATTGCTAATCATTTTAGAGTAACTGTCTAAAATAATCTTTCCAGTTCTTCTCTCAGAACCTTGCATTTTGCAGCAATAATGTTTTGCATTTGTACTAATTTGTAGGATGTTACTGTAATTATGGCACGGTGAGGTATAACATTTTTTGTATTTTTCCTTATGGCCCCACAGAGCCTGCACAATACGAGGCAAGGTCTGTCATTAGGATTCAGTAACAGACATGTCTAACGTTTTCCCTCCCTGTTCTGGACACTGCCTTGGACATTTTAGTTTTACTGTCATATGTCTATGTTTAGTCCATGTCAGGTTTTAGTTTTGCCATTCATGTGTTCTCCCACTCTTTAGTTTTGTTCCTGCTCATTTGGTCACATGGTTTCTGTTGTCCAATCCCCTTTGTTTATTCCCTTCACAGCTGTTTTCCCTTTGTCGTTATCCCATTATTTAGTTCCAGTCTAGTTTGTGTTTTGTTGCTGGTCATTAATGTTGGTTATGTTGCCTTCCTGCCCTGCTGTTCTGATTTCCCTGATTCCTGGTCTGGTGAGTTTGCTTTGTTTTGTTGTACAGTTTAGTCTACTATGTTTCCATTGTTTAGTTGTCCTGTTAGCATCCTGTTTCAGTTTTGTTAATTCTATTATACTTTGTTTGGTAGTTTATCTCCTACGGGATAGTTTTAGTTAAATAAACTTATTTGGTTCATCACCTGCCTGACTTTGAGCATTCATGACAACATGCAAGTTCTTTCTTCTTTAGTACATAAATATTTGGTCTGAACTGTGCTGTATGTCTGTTAGAAGGCAAAAAACCAACCTGATCTCACAGAATGAGGTGAAATGAACACTGCTCCAAAATCTGTGGCAGTTTCAAAGAATCACTGAAAATCCTGTGATGGGCCCATGGAAGTAAAGCTGTAGCGGAGTGTACCTCAATGTGGGTGGAGTCAAACGTTTATGCAGTGTTCTCTTTACCATCTCCTAATCCTAACCTTAACCATTACAACACATGAGCTGGTACCACTTATTATAATGCATTACTTCCGTTGGCCCATCATGGAATCTTCGGCGATTCCGTGAAACTGCCACAGGTTTTGAGTTAAGGGGCTGTGTTTATTTCACAGAATTCTGTGAGATCATGTTGCAAAATAGTTATTAACTTTATAGTAAAGCATTCCTGGTGTTTTTGCCATATTACAATAGCCTGTTTACACTGATTATACACCAAACAAACTAATTAAACGTGATACTGTATGTAAATATAAAAAAGAAAAAAAATTTACACACTTTGAATTCATATTACACACTTTGAATTCCTTATGTAAAGCTATGTAGTGTTCTAAGCAGCCTGGATGGAATGCAGCAGGTGATACAACACCCATTGACTGTAGCTCAAAGACTTGAGACTTGACCCTAGCTTAGACTTAAGAGCTTACCCTAGCTTGTGAGCATCTCTGGAGTCAGGAGCTTAGACTTCTACACCAAAGTGTGGTGCATGTGGGGCATTGTAATATACAGATTTTCCTCGCCTAATCTTGTCAGTATCAGTAAAGTGTGAAGCTTAATGCGGTTAAGTACTGTTTTTAGCCACCTGGTAGTGTGCACAACAGTTGTTAATCCAAATGTTTGGCTCACAGCCATCTAAAATTTGGCTGTGAGTTGCTTAACATAGCGTATATCTGTATCATTAAAGTGTTTTACATATTGTATTCAAAGAGACATCACGTTTTTAAGAGTAGTTTTTAAAGATATTAATTGTGTTCTAATACAATACACGAATGCGGGTGTACTCAATGCTCCATGAAATGATATTGCTTTTTTCCCCACAGATTTCTAAAAGTGCATAGCCTAATAGAGTAGTCACTGTTCTTACATACAAGAGATTGCAACTTCAAAATGCAAGTAAAACAAATTTCAAATGTTTTTTTACTGTTTCAGATAATTTACAAAATTATTTCACCCCATGGACCATAATTTCTCATTGCAATGTTAAGATCCTTGTTTTTCTCTTCCACTTTCTTGTTGGTATTGGGGCAGCCCCAATATACAGTACTGTACATCTGATTGGCTGCTATTTTTCTTTCGATGCCACTTGCAGATGAAGATGAATTTAGCTTGGCCTGGATGTTTGTGTAAAAAATATGTCTGTGCCACTGAAATACAGCATGTTAAATTAAAGAAACTCAAAGATACAATATAAATTCATCATTTTCAAATATTTTGCAATATAGATCAGGCACTGGAAATGCACGGCTAAAAAAAAGATGACTTCATGCATTCAATTTGAAGAAAAGTAATTTCTTAAATTATCTAAAGCCTTCATACTGGAACCTCTGAAACATTAAAATATGTTAAATTAATTCGTTTTTTCTGTACTACAGGCGAACAATGCTGCTCTCATTGACTTGTCCGTGTCTACGATTGTTCCGATGGTGCACCCACCGCCCCATTTATATGAACACGCTCGTCACTAGATTGGGAAATCCCAGGGTAGATATCGTAGAGTTGTAATTGTGTAATATTCTTTAGAATTTGTACAATCAATTGAACAGTGGTCCAGGGGATGTTCAAAGTTTGGGATTTTTTATATCCCAACCCTAATTTGTGCTTCTCCAGAACTTCATCCTGGACTTGATTTGATAGGTCCTTGTTCTTCATGATGCTGTTTGTTTTGCATATGCTCTCTAAGACATTCTGGAGTCTTCCATAAACAGGTGTTCTGTGACACTTTAATTGCACACAATTAGAACCAATTCACATAATTATGTGAGTTCTGAGGGCAATTGATTGCACCAGGACTTATTTAGGGGTTTCGCACCAAGGGGGTTAATATTTACAGTGCATCCGGTAAGGATTCACAGTGCTTCACTTTTTCCACATTTTATTGTGTGGGAAATCCATTATTCTGAAAAGGATTAAATACATTATTTCCCTCAATTCAGCCTCTGATCAATGCTTTGTTGAAGCACCTTTGGCACCAATTACAGACTCAATATTTTTTTAGTATGATGCTACAAGTTTGTCACACCTATTTTTGGGCATTTTCTCCCATTCTTCTCCGCAGGATCTCTCAAGCTCCATCAGGTTTGATTGGGGAGAGTCTGTGCACAGCCATTTTCAGATCTCTCCAAAGATTTTCAATCGGGTTCAAGTCTGGGCTCCAGCTGGGCCACTCAAGGACATTCACTGAGTTGTCCTGTAGCCACTCCTTTGTTATCTTGGCTGTGTGCTTAGTGTTGTTGTCCTGTTGGAAGATGAACCTTTAACCCAGTCTGAGGTCCAGAGTGCTCTGCAGCTGGTTTTCAGCAAGAATAACTCTGTACATTACTGCATTCATCTTTCCCTCAATTCTGACTAGACTCCCAGTTCCTGTTTCTGAAAAACATGCCCACAGTATAATGCTTACACCACAATGCTTCACTGTAGGGATGGTATTGGCCAGGTGATGAGCAGTGCCTGATTTCCCCCAGGCATGGCGCTTGCCATTTAGACCATAGAGTTTAATCTTTGTTCCATCAGAGCAGAGAATTTTGTTTCTCATAAGATCAGTGACCATCAGGTTCTTGGTTCCCTCCATGACTAAGGCCCTTCTCCTCCGATTGCTCAGTTTGGCCAGGAGTCCTCCTACCAATCTTCTTCCATCTATGGATGATGGAGGCCACTGTGCTTATTGTGACCTTGAATGCTGCAGATATTTTTCTGTAACCTTCCCCAGATCTGTGCCTGGATACAATCCTGTTTTGGATGTCCACAGACAATTCCTTGGACTTGGCTTGGTTTGTTCTCTGACATGCACTGAGAAATGTGGGACCTTTATATAGACAGGTGTGTGCCTTTCCAAATCATGTCCAATCAACAAAAGTTACCATAGGGGGACTTTAATCAGGTTGTGGAAACATCTCAAGGATGATCAGTAGAAACAGGATGCACCTGAACTCAATTTTGGGTGTCATGGCAAAGGCTGTGAATACTTATGTACATGTGCTTTTTTCATTTTTTATTTATTTTAAATTTGCTACGATTACAAACACTTTTTTCACATGTATCTATGGGGTATTGTTTGTAGAACTTTTAGGGAAATAACTAATTTAATCCATTTCGGAATAATGGTGTAACATAACAAAATGTGGAAAAAGTGAAGCCCTGTGAATACTTTCCAGATGCACTCTATATAACCAAAAAATTAATGTATTTTTATTTAGCTTTTGAGTTACAAGTACAACTATTATGCTCCTTTAAATTGTTCAGTATGTTGTGAAAAACAAAATGTAAAAATCCTAATACAATCCTATTTCACTCCAAGTTGTCACACTGTGGAAATGTCCATAGGGGGTGAGGATTTATGCATGTATATACATACCATACCTGTTATATTCTCCTTCATCTGGGAAATGTGAGCTAGTAAGCTAGCCTGCTCAACTTGAAAATCAGTCCTTTGTAAAGCATCTGGGGTAAAGACAAGGAGACAATATTGAAGCTTGTCATTTTTTTGTACAAGCTTATTGCAAAAGAAAATTTGCATTGTCATTTCCACCAGGCTTTCAGCAACTGTGGTGGATTACCAACCTCAGTAGAGCTCTGCTAACATCAATAGTGTGAAAGGAAAAGATTCAGAAAATGGTTCTATACTTACTGAGGATTCCCAGAGTGATCGTTAGACCCAGCAGTACAACACAGACACACTGAAATCACCAGAGCAACTCTCCAACATCCTCTCTCAGGAGCCAAAAACTTTGACTCTACTGGGGAAGAAAGTTCATCACAGCAAGGCTCTTTTCCTGCAAAAGTAATTAGGATCACAGATCAAATATAGGGAACTTAATATTACTCATAATCTTCTGTTAAATAATGTAAATATTCTGGTTATCAAGTTTCAGTCAGTAACTAAGAAGGTTAGTCTCTGAAAGCAAGCCCCCCCCCACGAATATGAAGGTCCCAAGAACCCATATGCAATCAACTTTTTACAGTATAAATGTAATTTAGCATTTGTGTGTTCACACGTCAAACACATTTGTTTTTCTACCCTGGTGTGGACCCAAACCAGAAATCCATGTTCCCAATTTCCTAGCAGAAAGACCTAACTCCAACACTTAACATTCCGGTAATCTCAATATACTTTGCCCTTAAAGATTTTTTTTTTTTTACTTTACTTGCCTTAACACATTACCCCATAGCTTACCGGTAACGCCTAAACCTAAACAAAACCCCAATTCAAATAATATACCCATTGTTAGGGTTTCAGTTCAGGCACCCACATACCTTTCCCAGCATTGACCTGTTCCTTGACATCAGTTCTGACATCAGAATATGTAACATCTTCCTCAGGTGCTGTTGCTTCTATGGTGAGAGCAAGATTAATATAGAGATGCAGTTATTATTTTTGTTGTACTCACATAATGATACCATTATTTACTACTCTTAAATGTTTGAAACTCAGATCCTGAGACTGACATGCAAATGTTATTAACATTTTTAACAAAACAATATGATGTTTGTGGTTAAAAATAAGCCTTTTCCAGTCATTTACTAAAATGTAAAATATGGTATATAAGTAGAACAGGTTAGTAAAATGCTGTTTGTTTTGCATATTTCCATATACTGCTAAAACCACACAATATTTTTTACATACTATCACAAGCCACCAGTTTGAAAAATTACAGGCTACCAACTAGAAAAAAATATTTACTACAAATCCACAAAAACCACTACCAACACACAATACACCTTAGGCCAAACCAAAACAGGAGGAATTGCATCAACTTAAAAAGTTAAATAAAGATTCAACTATGGACACAGATTTACTTACCCCTGATATCAAAATTAGCACTCTGGCTGGAAACAAAGCCGGAACGGGGGATTGCGCAAGGTTAATGGATTGCGTGTGAGCTTGGAGTTTAGCCAGTGTGAAAAATGGAGAACATAAAACTCACCGCAATGGTGAAGACCCTCGATTCTAAGATGTGCAAGGTTTATTTGGAAAACCAATGCTGAAAGAAATTTTGCTGGAAGTACAGTCACAGGATATAAGGGATAATTTGTTTCTTACGATGTGGGATTCAAGAAAATGAGATTCCAGAATACCCAGTGCATCTAATCAGAAACTCCCTAAAACTCCCACCCAAGACAGTGAAACAAAGCACCTTTCAGAGTACAACAAATCGGCACAAAGAATGCAAATGAGTACTCAAATCCACATAATTTGGAATGAAGAATCAATGTTCCACAGAGATTAAAAATATACTAAAAAAATGTACGCGCAAATGGAAAAACAGCCTACCGTAGATAGTTGTGGATAAGCTCGATATTAAAGGACAGCTATTCTTGAACAAAAAAAACTAGACCCTGGCTCATTTAATAATTAAGAAATATTTGGAAAAGTCTACTAAAAGATCAACAACAAGCATGGGTTATATCTGTGTCATACACTTTAAGTGTAAAACAGTTTAAGTACCGTTGTGCTTATAAGATTGCATACCCTGGCAGAAATTAAAAAATGTCAGCATTGCTTTTGACAATGTCTGTTTGTGCAAAACAGCTTACTTTTATGTAAGGGTAGTGATCATATGAAGCCATTCATTATTACATAGTAGTTTGGCGTCTTTGTAAACCATACTGATAACAGACATCACCCAAATGGCTCTGATCAAAAGTTTACATAGCCTTGAATGTCTAGCTTTGTTACAGAAAGGTGACACACAGGTTAAAATGGCAATTTAAAGGTTAATTTCCCACAACTGCATTTTCAGAAGTGTAGAATTACTGAATGGGTTTGATAGCTCACACATGGATGCACGGAGCAGGCTAGATACTAAGCCATGGGTAGCAAATAAAAAAACGTTCAAAAGACTTGCGTAATAAGATACTGGAACTGCATAAAGTTGGAAAAGAATATAAAAACATATCCAAAGCCTTGCAAATGTCAGTCAGTACTGTACAATCACTTATTAAAAAGTGGAAGATTCTGGGATCTCTTGGTACCAAGTCAATGTTGGGTAGCCAAAGAAAGAGTTCAGCCAAAACTGCCAGAAGAATTGTTTGGGATACAAAGAAAAACCCACTGGTAACTTTGGAGGCATAAAGGCTTCTCTGGAAAAAGATGGTGTGGTTGTTTCAAGGAGCACAATACAACAATACTTAAACAAAAATGAGATGCACGGTTGAGTTTCTAGAAAGAAGCCTTTACTGTGCCAGTGCCACAAAAAAGCCCTATTACAATATGCCCGACAACACCTTGACACGCCTCACAGCTTCTGGCACACTGTCATTTGGAGTGAAGAGACCAAAATAGAGCTTTATGGTCACAACCATAATCACTATGTTTGGAGAGGGGTAAACAAGGCCTCCAGTGGATATACTGGGTATACATATACCATATGAAAGATCAAGTTGTATCCAAGAGAATTAATTAACAAAACTAACTAAAATAGATAAAATATTGTTACCATGGAAAGGACAGCGCCTAACTATTTGTGGGAAAATCACCTTAATCAAATCTCTAATTATATCACAGTTTACCTATATGTTTATGGTTTTACCTTCTCCCAATGACATGTTTTTTAAACTATATGAACAAAAGATATTTAACTTTATATGGAATGGTAAGCCAGACAAAATTAAAAGGGCATACTTGTATAATGAATATGAACACGGAGGTCAAAAGCTATTGAATATTAATGCTTTGGACCTTTCATTAAAAGCATCGATTATACAAAAGGTTTACCTAAATCCTAATTGGTTCTCTAGTAAGCTAATAAGAGTATCACCCATTGTTCAGTTCTTTCCATTTCTACAAATTACAACTAACCATTTTCAGATATTGGAAAAGGAAATCATTTCTAAGATGTCGATATTTTTCAAACAAGCCATGAAAAGTTGGTTGCAATTTAAATTTTATCCACCTGAAAAAAGGGACCAAATTTTACAGCAATTATTGTGGCTAAATTCACATACGCCGGTGGAGTGATGCCTTATATACAGTTAACAAAAACATATGGAAATGTTTGCTCCCTACAAAAAACAATCAACTAACTGCAGCAATACCATATACTTGGAAGAAGAAAATGCAAGAGGGGAAAAAGTCTGATCTTGTCTGTCAACCATGTATCAAAGATCTCACATGGATGAAGAAAATACAGATAAACAAAGAAATATACCAATTCCATCAAAGAACAAAAAAATTGGTTGCTGTTATAAATTACAAAATAGCTGGGAAGAAATTTGATGTTCCAATCCTGTGGCATAACGTTTTTGGATTAATACGCAAAACAACACCAGACTCAAAAATTAGAATATTTCAATTCAAATTATTATACAAAATATTGTCAACAAATAGAAATCTATACAAGTGGGGAATTCAATCTTCCCAACTCTGCAGATTTTGCTCCGAAGAGGCCGAATCTATAGATCATCTTTTTTGGTACTGTCCATATGTAGCATGCTTTTGGTCACAGGTACAAGAATGGATGAATAAATGCAATATTTATCTTGAATTAACATTACAAATAGCAATACTTTGAGACTTAAAATGTAATAGTCAGACAATTAATAATATGATAATTATTTTAGCAAAAATATTTATCTTTAATTCCAAATTGGTAGAGTCATTGACATTAGAAAGGTTTCATAATTATGTGAAGCATCACAGTACAGTAGAAATACACATGGCAAATAGAAACCCAATATGGTTGTGGCTTAAAGATAGAGGGACAATATTGAACTTAAATAAAGAGTTGATCAAATAAATAATGATTGAGGAAAATATAAAGTGTATAAGCGAGTGCCAAATGGTAATATATCAAATGTAATTGGTCTCAACTGGTCAGGTAAAGGTTAGGATTAGGGTAAATATAGACAGCAATAATAAAAAAAATGTGGGATTGGAAATGATGCATATTTTAGAACAAAGACAATACCTAGGTCGAATACTTAAAGCTGATCCTTCCCATAAAAAAAACAAGGCCTCCAGTGAAAAGAATACCATCCCCACTGTGAACCATAATGGTGGTGGCTCACTGAGGTTTTGGGTGTGTCTTAGCACTAAAGGCTAGGGGAACCATGTAAAAATTGATGGCAAGATGAATGTAGCATGTTATGGGACAATACTGGCAAACAATTTGCATTCCTTGGACGCTCTTTGACTTTCCAGCATGACAATGACCCTAAACACAAGGCCAAGTTGACCCTCCAGTGGTTACAGCAGAAAAAAATGAAGGTTCTGGAGAGGCCATATCTTAACAGTAACCTATAAAACAAATAGAAAGAGGAAATAAAATATAAATCATGGTCGCTGTAACGTTTCCCAGTTCCCCTTTCCTGGACACTGCCACTTCCCTATTCCATCCCGCTCAGAACTACAATTCCCATTCCCCAGTTCTACTTCCTGTGGACTACAGCTTCCCTAGCCATGCATGTTCAGAACTACAATTCCCATAGCCCGGACTCAATCAGCCTAACTCTGTACACCTGCACTCACCCAGTCCATATTTAAGACACACACACACCTAGCCTCTT
>JACXGM010021215.1:0-17372 GCA_016801145.1 Umbra pygmaea
CCCTCCTTAGGCCGGTGGTGCGGGGTCCTTTGGACAGTGACGGCGGTCGGGCGGAGGTCCCGGCTCCGCTGCTGGTAGATGGAGAACCGGCGTATGCTGTTCGGCGTCTGTTGGATTCTAGGAGGAGAGGGGGTCAATTACAGTACCTCGTTGACTGGGAGGGGTACGGACCGGAGGAGAGGAGTTGGGTCCCCTCGGCGGACATCTTGGACCCCTCCCTGCGTCAGGACTTTCATCACCTCCGCCCGGATAGGCCGGGTCCTCGTCCGCGGGGTCGTCCTCGCTCTCATCTGTCTGCAGCAGCAGGAGCCGCATCTGGAGGGGGGGGTACTGTGAGGGAAGCCCTGGGTAGGGGTCAATACGGGCGCTCCTCTTCCCCTGAGTTTTAGGAGTTGCCCAGTGAATTGGACCGTTATGTTATTTTCGTCTGTCTGTGTTATCCTTTATCAGGTCCTGTTATTAGTTCTGTATTATAAGAGACTATCGTGAGGAATTGTCCACCCTGTTTAGTTGTATAGGGGGCGGAATCTATTGAGGATACTCTACCTGTGATATGCTGTCAAGGTGCGCTGATTACGCACGCAGGTGTTTTTCATTTGTTATCGGTTAGGCCCTGTATTTAAGCCACCGGTTTCGGCACTTCCGTGTCGGTTATTGTTTCATATATTAGGGCGTTTCGCCCCGGTCTTGTCTAGTGTTTGTACTCTTTATTCTGGGCTTTGGAATTTATTAAAAACCTCCTAGACTGCACTTGTCTCCTCGATCCTTGACACGACACCCATGGACCTTAAACTTCTATATTTACAGTATTCTAGTCTCCACTGACAGCTCTCAGAATTTCTTATCTTTTAACAGAGTGAGTACTTTTCTCTATATTATAAATTGTCTAAAATATTGATTGTGAGATTGGAGACACCTACTAATTAAAAGAGAATGGTCTGCTTGAGGTATCACTACAATAAAATGAATTCATATAACTTTCAAAAGGCATAAATAATATTTTCCAGGTCATTTTACAATGTCTTTATGGAATAATCAAGAATTCAGTTATTTTCACATCTTTTTTGTTTTGTTCCACTGCCACAAAAGACATGTATGTATGGATGACAAAATATATTTAAATTTCAACACTTATACCTAGATACCCAACACTTTGGGGGATACTATAATGGTCTCCCCCCCTGATGTCATAGTGGGCTCAGCCAGTTCCATGTTTTATGTCAGCTGATTCTTTTCCTGGACTGCTCATTACATCACATTACGTCACATGCATTACAAAGCATCTGCAGAAGTCACATTAGGTTGATTGCCAATTAGCAAAGTCCAATATAAAAGATGTCTAACAATTAGCACATTGATATTTGAGCTTTCAAAGAAACATGGGGCAGCAAAAAATATTTCAAATAGGCCAGATAGTCGTTGCCTAAATTCCAGGTCCATTGGTCATAAAAACATTGAATCATTTTGCAAATAAAACAACCACAGCATTGAGTCAGCACCTCTGTGACCCAGTTTCAACTAAAAAAGGTACATTGTGAGGTTCACAGAAACCATTCAGAAACCGCTTGTATCCTTGTGCATTGGCCTGGATACATAACTTGGTGTAAGGAGCACAAAACCTGGAATCCTAAGCAATGGAAAAAAGTTTCCTACATTCCCACAGGTTTATATTTTGAGAAGAATGTCTTCAGCCCACAATGTCTGTTGTACATTCTTTATAATTTAGGTGCGAAGCTCGGCTTCCTCTTCAAAAAATCTATGGTGAAATATGTACTATTGTGTTAACATATTAACCAAAAATGTGTTAAAACACGTTTATCTCAAAGACGATTCAGAATTCATTCAGAATCAGCTACATGTAGCAGGTCGACTGACTCGATTTCCTTCTCATACATTCCCGTAGTGCATTTCCCTGTGGAAGCGTGGCGTTCATGGACTTCGATTGGGCTGCATTGAACAGTTTTTTTTTGTGCTTTGAAACTAGATGGTCATTGGATAAATGCTGTGATTATATCCTGCCTACGGATGCTCAGCGTTTCTGGGGGTGAATGTGGGCTGACCCGAACTCTGGGCTTCTGCGTGATGATTAGAGTGTCTGTTGAAAGACTGCATCTCCTTTTGATTGACAGCGATTTTGTACTATAAAAAGTCGGTAAAGCTATTCGAACTCAGTCCCATCACAGATTTTGCAAGTGTAGTTGAAAGACAAACTGCTGTAACCTATATCTTGATATTTGCTTGGCGAATTTGCTAACCAATTTTCATCATATATTTCATACAATTATACACCACGTTCCTTGTTTCAGTTTAACCTAATTCCCACATTTTATCCTTCAAGTTTAATATTGTTTCGTTAGATTGTTTTTTATTCATACAGTAGGCTAGGCTAGTGTCATACTTGGTGTTCCTAAAGACATGGGGTTGGACAGTGCAATGCCTCAGCTTTACAAACTGTGGTAACAATATGGAGCTACATCTGCAGGTGTAGAATGGAGTTTCAGTTTAAAGTGGCTCAAGTCCTACATCCATAACACAATTGGCCAAGGCCGTTTAAGCAGCATAGCTCTGCTGGTTATTGAGAGGACACTGGTCAAGTCACTGGTAAAGATGCCTAGTTGGAATGACAGGGTCACAGAGCATTTTCTTGAAAAGGAATATAGGGCAGCATTTACATATAAATAACTGGACAATTTTTATGATGTAGCCTGAAAATGCGCTTTCTCTCTTTGAAAGACCAGCAGCTGCCACTGTTACGATTGTATGGGCAGCCATCTTGTAGGAATCACAGTATTGAATTGAAATGAAACAACTGAGATGCAATTCAAGTGCAGACTTTTAGCTTTAACCTTTGTGATGTTTTGCCTTTACTGCAGCTGTCTACATTTGTTGCTTGATCATGGGTTTTCCTGCCCTAAGTGTTGTCTTCAGAAAGTGAAATGCATGCTTGATCAGGTTGAGATCAGGTGACTGACTCGGTCAGTATAGAATGTTCCACAGGATGGTCTGTTTCACTTGCAGTGAGAGCTCATTTGACCACGTGTTGTTAGAAGCAACAGCTTCTAAATGCAAATCTACCCCTGGACTCAACTCCAGACCTTTTACATGCTTAATTGATGAGGAGAAAATGAAGGAATAGCCCACACCTGTCCAGGAAGAAGCTTTTCAGTGTATTGCCAAATTACTTTTGGTCTCTTGAAAAAGAGGGGTCTACATATTAAAGAGGTGTAATTCATAAACCCTTCCTCCAAACTGGATGTGAATATCCTAAATTTAAAGCTGAGAGACTGCACTTTTTAGCCCATGTTCATTGTTCAACTTTAACTTCAATACATTTTTGTATATAGCCAAAACAACTAAATGTATACTCAGGTTATTTCTGGACCATTGCGTTTTTGAAACCAAGTGAAGGGCTGCAAACTATGGCTATGCATGAAAAAATAGTAGGAAATGTTATTTCATTAACAATCTTTATTTGTTAATAAAGTTATTTCTGGCTCACACACAGACACCGGCACGGGGGCCGTACTCAACCTCTCTTCAGGACTTCTCTGTTTCTCTTCTCTTGCATACTACTCCCTTTCTGTTTTCCTCCCGCCCTTTTTTCTCTCTGTTTCTGCCTAGCTTTTCCTCAGAAGGTCACCTCACAGCCAAAAGACAAGTGAGACTGTATTGGGAACATGAAAAAGTCACATCACATTTTTTTACTTCACAATTGCTTCCTTCATCTTGTTTTTTCACCTTCCTTTTTTTTCAAATAGATTTTTATTTTCATCTCTTGTTCACGTTTACTATCACTTTCTCGCTCCTGTGTTAGCCATCTATCTATCAGTCTTTAATTTAACTGTCCGCATTATTCCACTTTATCGCTGTCAAATTGAGATTGGCTCAGTTTTTTCCATTAGCCATGTGGAGCAGTCAATGGTTTTAGCTCCTTTCATCCCTAGTTTTCATTTATTTTTAATCCTTATCTCCCTCCATATCTCTATCTACACTTCCGACGTGTCGGATTGTCCACTCACACATAAACACTAGAACACACACACACATAAACACAGACACACAGCAAGATCTGGATCCTTGCCTAACATGCAGCTGCAAAGGGAATTTTAACAGTTGACGCGCATATCGTCTGCGGAGAGGAGATAGGATTAGCAAGCTCTGTTAGTGTCGACGTTTCCAAAGTTATTTACAACTCAAATTGAGAGAAGGTTACACACACAGGCACTCAACATTTCACAAAGACACACATGCTTTCTTACACACTGCTGTGCCTGAATAGGAGAGCAAATTCACTTACAACCCCATTGCCATAAAGCATGCCATAAAAGGGAATTGAATCTGAGAACAATTCAGCCTGATGATTAACGATGGCCATTCTGGGTGCATCAGTGTAAAGCCTGCTTCCTCGGCCTGCTGCGCTTGCATTCTGAGACACACTGGCTCTACTGAGGAACTATAGCACTACCATAAGCACTATCTACAATCCCATGGATGAGAAGATGGAGAGAGAGGGGAACTGAGTGGAACACATAAAGACAGCTTCTTTACCTATAAAGCATGTGGATGTCTTTAGAAAGATGGATTAAATCCAAAATGTTACCTTAATGGTTTCTACATCTGATATGTGATAATGTTAATGTAGATGATGATGGTAATGGGGATGATAGTAATGATGATAGAGAGGATGATAATGATGGTGATGATGATAGTGATGACAATGATGATGATGGTAATGGTAATGAAAGTGATGATAAGGATGGTGATGATGATAGTGATGATGATGGTGATGATGATGGTAATGGTGATGATAGTGATGATGATGATAATAATGGTGATGTAATGGTGATGAAAGTGATGATAATGATGGTGATGATAGTGATGAGGATGGTAATGATGATGGTAATGACAGTGATGATGATGGTAATGGTGATGATAGTGATGATGATGATGATGATAATGATGATATAATGGTGATGAAAGTGATGATAATGATGGTGATGATAGTGATGAGGATGGTGATGATGATGGTGATGATGTTGGTAATGACAGTGATGATGATGGTAATGGTGATGATAGTGATGATGATGATGATGATGATGGTAATGACAGTGATGATGATGGTAATGGTGATGATAGTGATGATGATGATGATGATAATGATGATATAATGGTGATGAAAGTGATGATGATGATGATGATGATGATGGTAATGACAGTGATGATGATGGTAATGGTGATGATAGTGATGATGATGATGGTAATGACAGTGATGATGATGGTAATGGTGATGATAGTGATGATGATGATGATGATAATGATGATATAATGGTGATGAAAGTGATGATAATGATGGTGATGATAGTGATGAGGATGGTGATGATGATGGTAATGACAGTGATGATGATGGTAATGGTGATGATAGAGATGATGATGATAATGATGATATAATGGTGTTGAAAGTGATGATAATGATGGTGATGATAGTGATGAGGATGGTGATGATGATGATGGTGATGATGATGATGATGATGATGATAGTGAGGATGATATTGATGATGATGATGATGATGATGATGATGATGATAGTGATGATGATAGTGAGGATGATAGTGATGATGATGATAGTGATGGTAGTGAGGATGATAGTGATGGTGTTGATGATAATAGTGAAGTAATGGTGATGATAGTGATGGGATGGTGATGAAAGTGATGGCGATGGTGATTATAGTGAGATATTTATGATAATGGTAATGCAATGGTTTATGATAATGATGATGATGGTAATGTTGTTGATAGGGATGATGTTGAGGATAGTGATGATGGTGATGAGGATGATGATAATAATGATAATGCTAGTAATAATAATGGTAATGTTGATGATAGGGATGATGATAGTTATTTTGGATGTTGATAATGGGGATGATAATGGTCCTGCTGATGATGATGTTAATAGGGATGATGATTATAATTGTGGTGATAAATGTAATGGTGATGATAGCGATGACGATGGTAATGGTGATGATGATAGTGATTTTGATGATGACGGTAATGGTGATGAAAGTGATGATAATGATGGTGATGATAGTGATGATGATATTGACAGTGATGATGATAATGGTAATAAAAGTAATGATGATGGTCATGGTGATGATAGTGATGGTAATGATGAGGATGGTAATGGTGTTGACAGTGATGATGATGACAATGATGGTGATGGGGTTGATAGTGATGATGATGATGGTGATGATAATGATAGTGATGATGATGGTAATGGCAATGATAGTGATTATGATGGTTATGATGATAGTGAAGTTGATGGTGATGATAGTGATGATGATGATGATGATTATAATGATATTGCTGTTAATGGTGATGATAGTGATGAAGATGGTAATAGTGATGATAATGATGATGAAGATGATGATGATGACTGTGTTCATGTTAATTACAATGCTGATTTGACAACAATAATGACAACAACGTTGATGTCTGTTGAGTGTATTGTGCCTGGGACATTCACCTCTGACCTTTGTGTTTTTCACAGGTGGCCGAGCAGCTGATGACCATAGCATATGAGAGTGGGGTCAACCTGTTTGATACAGCAGAGGTGTATGCTGCTGGAAAGTGAGTCAGGATATGATAAAACTCCATATTCTAGCTACTTTACTGTATTTGGACATTTTAACACCTTTCTTACATTAACATGAGCTCCAAGGTGCTTTATGAATTAAAATAAAATGGTAACACCTAAATGTTTGCATGTAAATAAATACAAATAGAGATATTACATTAATAGTAATCAGTAAGAATTAAATTAAATAGAAATCTTAAGAGGAACCTTTTTTTTTTTTAGAGCTGAAGTCATATTGGGAAACATAATTAAGAAGAAAGGCTGGAGGTAGGTTATTGGCTGTTTTGCTGTGCCCATGTAGGCATTTTCTCTATACTTATTTTCATAAACACACATTTCCACAAATCCCCATGAGATATATAAGAGTACATATTTGTGAACTACATGATTTTAGTTAAACAGAGATGCTGTCATGGCACCAGTGTGATTCTTTAATCAGACTCTTGTCAGCAGTTATGGTTTTGCTTCATCAACCCCTCTGCAGAGCCAGAGCCCCGTTAGTACTTACTGTCTCCAGAAGCCTTTTGATGGACAGATGCTCACACAAGGTTGGAAGCCGCCGAGAGTTCCGTGGCAGAACAAGCCAGAAGAAAGCTTTGTTTTCGTATTTTCAGCTTTTGTCTTTTTAAGACCATTTTTCCTCGACCATTCATTGTTGATTGACATGCACTTCCTGAAAAAGATGACAGCTGCTAACACTTAGAGCTGAGTGAAGCGGGCAGGAGCCCCACTCCTACACACTATATACCTGCTGCTTTTTATAATAAATACAGTATGTTAAATATAAAATGCAATTTGAGTAGAGGCAGTATATTTTTCAATGGGGAGGACTGATGTTATCCCGTCGTAAAACTATTTGCTTCACACCATAAACTTTTACCGCTCCAGAGATGACTCTCTTTTCTCTTTCACTCAGAAAATGATTAGCCCATTCGCTCCTACTGAGTTGGAAAATCATATATTTTTTCTCTTCAAGCGTGCTTGTGTGAGCGCATGTCTGGATTAACGTCCCAATATTTTTTGACTCCATTGTGCCCCGCACCCCCCGTTTTTGGATTATGTAATTATGTAAGTGCTGAATTCTACTGTGTGCCTGGCAGTACAGAATGAATGGATAGCTAGATGCTTACTAATTAACCAGAATCACACCTACACTCAGAGATATGGAGGTCTGTTCGGCTGATGTATTTAGACTAGCACAATAGCGTTGATTTCCATGTCTTTATTGTACTCCCTTCTCACTCTCCCCCTCTGTCCATCCCTCACTTCCACAGTTTTTTCTCACTAATTGTCATTTTTTATTTCAATATCTAGCACATTATTAGCATGGGAAACATGATTACATTGCCAAAGCAGGTGGAAAGGAAAATTATACAATATGAATAACTACAGAGGGTACAATTTCTGGGGAAAATGTGAAGTGTGCTTGTGGCCAACCATAGTCTCCAGCTGTGACTAAGGAGATTAACTGGGTGGAGTGTGTGGAGTTACTAGGTAGAGTGGTTGGAGTAACTGGCTGTAGAGCTTGGAATGGTTGGTGTAGCTGGGTGGAGTGGGCAGAGTGGCTGGCGTAATTGTGTGGTTGGAGTGGGTGGAGTAACTGTCGGGAGTGGGTGGAGTAACTGGTCAGAGTGAGTGGAATACTTGGGTAAAGTAGGCAGAGTAACTGGGTGGGGTGGGCGTAGTAACTGGGTGGAGTGGTTGGAGTGGGTGGAGTGGTTGGAGTGGGCAGAGTAACTGAGTGGAGTGGTCAAAGTGGGAGGAGTAACTGTGTGGTGTGGTCAGAGTGGGAGGAGTAACTGTTTGGAATGAATGGAGTACTTGGGTAAAGTGGGCAGAGTAACTGGGTGGAGTGATTGTGTGGAGTGATTGGGTGGAGTGGGTGGAGTAATTGGGTGGAGTTGGCAAAGTAACTGGGTGGAGTGGTCGGAGTGGACTGTAACTCGGTGGACTGGGCAGATTAACTTGTTGAAGTGGGTGGAGTAACTGGCTAGAGTGGGCAGAGTGGCTGGAGTAACTGTGTGGAATGGGTGGAGTAACTGGCTAAAGTGGTTGTAGTGGGTGGACTAACTGGTGGAAGTGAGTGAAGTACTGTTGGGCGGAGAAAATTGGCGGAGTAACTGGCTGGAGTGGGTGGAGTGACTGGGTGGAGTAATTGGGTGGAGTTGGCAGAGTAACTGGGTGGAGTGATCAGAGTGGGTGGAGTAACTGGGTGGAGTGGGGGTAGTAACTAGGTGGAGTGGTTGGAGTGGGTGGAGTAACTAGCTGGAGTGGGTGGAGTGACTAGGTGGAGTATTTGGGTTGAGTTGGCAGAGTAACTGGGTGGAGTGGGGGGTAGTAACTGGGTGGAGTGGTTGGAGTGGGTGGAGTAACTGGGTTGAGTGGGTGAAGTAACTGGGTGGAGTGGGTGGAGTAATTGTGTGGTGTGGTTGGAGTGGGTGGAGTATCTGGTTGGACTGAGTGGAGTACTTAGGTAAAGTGGGCAGAGTAACTGGGTGGAGTGGGGGAAGTAACTCAGTGTAGTGGTTGGAGTAGGTGGAGTAATTGGGGTGTGGTCGAAGTGGATGGAGTAACCGTGTGGATTGGGCAGATTAACTGGGTAGAATGGGCGAAGTTGCAGGGTAGAGTGGGTGGAGTAACTGGCTGGAGGGCTTAGAGTGGTTGGAGTAGCTGGGTGGAGTGGGTGGTGTAAATTTGTGGAGTTTGCAGAGTGGCTGGAGTAACTGTGTGGTGTGGATGGTGTGGGTGGAGTAACTGGATTGAGTAACTGGCTGGAGTAGTTGTAGTGGGTGGAGTAATTGGTTGGAGTGGAGTACTTGGGTAAAGTGGGCAGAGTAACTGGAAAGTGTGGGAGTAGTAACTGGGTGGAGTTGATGGATTGGGTGGAGTAACTGGGTGGAATGGGCATAGTAACTGAATGGAGTGGTTGGAGTAACTGGGTGGAGTGGTCAGAGTGGGTGGAGTAACTTTGTGGTGTGGTTGGAGTGGGTGTAGTAACTGGTTAGAGTGAATGGAGTACTTGGGTAAAGTGGGCGGAGTAACTGGGTGGAGTGGGTGGAGTGACTGGGTGGAGTAATTGGGTGGAGTTGGCAAAGTAACTGGGTGGAGTGGTTAGAGTGGGTGGAGTAACTGGGTGAAGTGTGTGAAGTAACTGGGTGGAGTGGTCAGAGTGGGTAGAGTAACTGTGTGGTGTGGTTGGAGTTGGTGGAGTAACTCGGTGGACTGGGCAGTTTAACTTGTTGAAGTGGGTGGATTTACTAGGTAGAGTGGGTGGAGTAATTGGCTAGAGTACTTGAAGTGGTTGGAGTAGCTGGGTGGAGTGGGCAGAGTGGCTGGAAAAACTGTGTAAAATGGGTGGAGTAACTGGCTGGAGGGGTTGTAGTGGGTGGACTAACTGGTTGAAGTGAGTGAAGTACTAGTGGGTGGAGTAACTGGGCGGAATAACTGGGTGGAGTGGGTGGAGTGACTGGGTGGAGTAATTGGGTGGAGTTGAGAGAGTAACTGGGTGGAGTGGTCAGAGTGGGGGGAGTAACGAAGTGGAGTGGGGGTATAAACTGGGTGGAGTGGTTGGAGTGGGTGGAGTAACTGGGTTGAGTGGGTGAAGCAACTGGGTGGAGTAGTTAGAGTAGGTGGAGTAACTGCTTAAAGTGTGTGGAGTAACTGGGTGGTGTGGTTGGAGTTGGTGGAGTAACTCTGTGGACTGAGCAGTTTAACTTGTTGAAGTGGGTGAAGTTACTAGGTAGAGTGGGTGGAGTAATTGGCTAGAGTACTTGAAGTGGTTGGAGTAGCTGGGTGGAGTGGGCAGAGTGGCTGGAGTAACTGTGTGGAATGGGTGGAGTAACTGGCTGGAGTGGTTGTAGTGGGTGGACTAACTGGTTGAAGTGAGTGAAGTACTAGTGGGTGGAGTAACTGGGCGGAGTAACTGGCTGGAGTGGGTAGAGTAATTGGGTGGAGTTGGCACAGTAACTGGGTGGAGTGGTCAGAGTGGGTGGAGTAACTAAGTGGAGTGGGGGTATTAACTGGTTTGAGTGAGTGAAGTAACTGGATGGAGTGGGCAGAGTAACTGAGCAGAGTGGTTAAAGTGAGTGGAGTACTTGGGTAAAGTGGGCAGAGTAACTGGGTAGAGTGGGGGTAGTAACTCGGTGGAGTGGGCGGAGTAACTGGGTGGAGTGGTCGAAATGGGTGGAGTAACTGGGGTGTGGTTAAAGTGGGTGGAGTAACTGGGTGGACTGGGCAGATTAACTGGGTCGAGTGGGCGGAGTTGCAGGGTAGAGTAACTGGCTAGAGGGCTTAGAGTGGTTGAGTAGCTGGGTGGAGTGGGTGGAGTAACATGGTGGAGTGGGCAGAGTGGCTGGAGTAACTGTGTGGTGTGAATGGAGTGGGTGGAGTAACTGGATGGAGTAACTGGCTGGAGTAGTTGTAGTGGGTGGAGTATCTGGTTGGAGTGGAGTACTTGAGTAAAGTGGGCAGAGTAACTGGGAATTGTGGGCGTAGTAACTGGGTGGAGTGTTTGGAGTGGGTGGAGTAACTGGGTGGAATGGGCGGAGTAACTGGATAGATTTCGAAGCTGCTCACACTCTAATTCGGAAGATTCCATCCATTCATTCCTATGGGAAATTTTTCACCACCAAAATATTAATATCATCGTAAACCATTAAACAAAACAATAGCAACACAAACAGGAATGAGACACACATTGTGATATCTTACATGTCTATAAATAAATAAAAAAAATATGTGTGAAAATAGTAAGTGGTCTTGCCACAGGAAAGTGCAGCAGCAAACGAACTTGGAAAAGATTACAAATAAATATTGGTCGGTGCAAATCCGCCATCATAATATTGCGTGAAGCGCATGGCGCAAGTGTGCTTTGGGCATGTCCAAATCCACTTTTGCTAGTTTGACAGTGAATAAAAGGGTCATGCGCCGGGTGCATAGTCTAAAAGGGTTGGACTAAGTGTCTTCATTAATTCATAGGTGTGTTTTGGGCATAGCATGCAATAAACCCTCTCCCATTCCCTTTAAGAGCCAGGCGCGTTTGTCCTTTTCGCGCATTGCTATTATGATGGCGGATTTACATTGTAATATTTTTGTTTGTTATCTTTTGCATGTTCGTGTGCTGCTGCGCGTCCCTGTGTGTGTATATCCAGCATAGTGTGCACGCGCTGTGCATAAGCCTAGGTGCATTTGACTAATTTGCAGTTAAAATAACAATGACATGCTGCACCATTGATTTTAGACGAGGTTTTTGTTGGTCAATGGCGCGATCACTTTACCTCAAGATAGCAATACACCCAGAATTATCCTGAACACACCTCTCCGCAAATATGGGCACAGGTGCATTTGCTATTTAAACAATGCGGGTGCCGGAAGGGAAATTGACTGCTACGTCAGTCTTAAACTAGTGAAGACATTTGTGTTAGGGCTTTGCGCTGCGTTGTTCCAGGTGCAAGATAGGGCCGTATGTCTCTATCCTTAGGGCCAGGAAGTGTGTCCAATTTGACATTTTGTATGGAGTCTTCAGTTAATCGTTTACCTTTTTAATTTATAATGGTATAAATATGTTGCTCTTTTTAGATTCTTCTTGGTTTATGGTTTCTGTTTGAGGTTTTGAATGACTCTCTCTCTCTTTACTCCTCTCGCTCTAGACGATCGAGTTTGGTTATCACTACCAAGCTGTACTGGGGAGGAAAGTAAGTGTGTCCCAGTTCAATCACTCTCACCTGTATCTGAATTACTGTAGTTGTCTGCTTTTTACTATTACCTGCATGGCTAATCCATCTCTGCCTCGGTACCCCACAACCATGACCATCCTGTTATAAGCTCCAGCTTGACTGACACTGCACTATTAGGGGAAGAATCAACGTCTGATAAAATGCACTTGGCAAAAGCTTTCAGACAGCTCTCTGCTTCATGGTGCAGGAAGTAGCAGTCAAACAGCTGTGAAAAGTGATAAAGTTGTTCACATATTTTCCATCAGAAGTCGTTGCCCCGTTCATCCCTTCTATTTATCCCTTCGTCGTTCAGTGTGAGACGTAGAGGATTGTGTTTGATGGAAAGCAGCGCCGAAGACTGTAAACACTCCGTCACAGACACTTCCTGTGAAACACACTTAACCGCAAGCGCCGGCGGGACAAAGCCAGCCACTTCAGTTCACTGCAGACTGGGAATTAAGTAACAGTGGTTAATGTTGACTGTCTGCCCCTGTCTGTGTCCTTGCAGAGCCGAGACTGAGAGAGGACTTTCAAGGAAACACATTATCGAAGGTAAGGGCTGCGGTAAACTCAACACCTAAACAGGATTCACTCAGTCACTGAGTCACTCATAGTCAGACGTGTCAATAGCTAACCACACATCTACTACCGGACGATTGCAGCTCGGCCCCTTGGGAGACAGGAAAGCGCTCCAACCACACTATTACACTCCATTACAGGAGAAATCGATCAACAGCGGCTGACGCACAGATTGCTGGGACCCAGCTTGAGTCAATGAGTCCTAGAGGGCCCCTCCACTTCTGCCCTGTTGACACGACTCATCTCCCCGCTGCTTACCGTATTGATTTTTCTCATTGTTCCTCTCTTTTTTCTGTCCAGGTCTGAAGGGCTCTCTGCAGAGGATGCAGCTGGACTACGTAGACGTGGTCTTCGCCAACAGACCCGACAGCAACACGCCCATGGAGGGTGAGTCAGCCAATCAAACAACAACATAGAGAAAGATACAATCAATTGAATGTCCGGAGGACATAACTCTGTTCCAATACATGTGTTTTCTGTATTTTTTTATAATTGAACCAAATTAATTACATATAGTATATTATTATTATTATATTATATTATATTTGTAATGCTACCGTACATCTCAGAAATTCCCCCAAATTACGTTCTCATGGAACTAATTTGAAAACATGAATTACGTTTTATGACAACAAATTTCCAGTTTTTTTACATTTCAGGTGCAAGTTTTACCTTTAGGCTATATTAGCCCTTTAATTACTTTGCACCTTCACGTTTTGTTGCGTCATATTTATGTGAGGATTAAGGCGATCATGGAACATTACAGACGTACATTCCATAGCGTTCAAACTTTCAAGGTTAAGGTTAGTGTTAAGGTTAGGCAGGACATTACTAACAGTTAAGGTTAGGTAGGCATGAAGTTACTGAGGTCAAGGTTACGATAAGGGTTAGGGTTAACATTACAAAAACAAACAATTGACTGCCTAGAGAAACACCATGCTTTGTGCCACCCACCATCCCCAACACTTGCCCTCACAAAATATATGCTATTTAACACTGACTACAGTCATGATCAGTGATAGTGCTTCCCGTTCATATTTCACATAATTTCTCTTCTCATACATTCACGTTATTGGGATTTAAAATGTAGTTCCCTCCAATTCATGAGATTTTAGTAATTGTTATCTGGAGTAAAACATATAGTTTGCCAATTTGTATTTGAAGTATTATGATAGTGAAACATTTTAAATTGATTTTAATTAATAACAAAAACATTCATTGAAGCAGAATCTTTTAACTGAATGTTAATAAGGAATATTTAAAGAATACAAGAATTAGAATAATGAAAGTCACTCTGTCAAGCACCTTATTCACTCTTCTATTATGGTTGGCAAGATTTTTTGGGTATACATTATTCCCATGTTTCAAATTCCCTGAAATACAGAAAGTTGAGCAAAACACAAATGTTATTTATAATACTTTTATTGTAAATTTTTTAGGGTCTCCTCCCAATTTCTCATATCCAATTCCCCCTGAAGCCCTGTCTTGTTGGCATCCCCTCAGCAGTGCTTGTGTGGTGCTGGATGATAGATCGCATGCTTCTTTCAAGCACAGGTTGCTAAGCCGTCCGATTCCTATCATTCTGCTCATTCAACACAGAAGCCTTAAGCCGGTAAATTTATGGGAGGTTTTAAACATGTGCCAACTTGAACCATGGTTGAATTAAAAAGAACCAGACCTGCACACAAGGAGTCAATCGAGAGTGATGCGTCAAGGCAATTGTGTTTGACTATTTACCCATCTATCCTGGGCAGTTAATTTGTGCCGCCACCATCACAGCCCCCGGTCAACATATGCCATTAATATGTTCTAACTATCTCAACTATCTAAAACTTTAAAGGGACAATATGCCAACACTGTTTTGGGTAAACAGCAGATGCATGGTTTTGCAAAAAAAACACACAGCGAAAAGCACACTGTGCTGTATTTCATTTATAATTCCCTCAGAGTCAGCACAAACTGACAGTTCAACTACCGGTAGGTTTTTTTATCAAGGTTGAGATGAGGACATTTGAATACTTTCGAATTCATAGACATAGCTGTGGATCCAAGGACAGTAAAGTGATCAAGATGATCTGCCAATTCAAAGTATTGAGATGCATCTCTCTAAACCTCAGCTAGCGATTTATTAAGCAAGCACACAACTCTGAACTCATCCCAGGGCTACTGATACCTCGAACACTTTAAACTAGTATGGTGCAATGCTATTGAATATGCTGCTGTTGCTGCAGAGTGCAGTCATCAATGAAATTGTAAATGTTCACACACACTGAGACCACCGGCAATGAAATGCTGATTAGACACACTGTTTCAACGGAGCACCCCAGCATGGACTAACAAAGATATTTATAATAAAGATATTCCAACAACTATTGATCATCTGATGATCCAAGATGGTGCCTAGCACATCAGCCTCGCTCCGCACTCCTAGCAAACTGTGCCATTTTCACTTTGTCTTCATTTTTTATACACACCCTGTTTTGAGTATCATAACATACAGCCATGCATTTCTTTGGGAATACCAAAACAGAAGTACTCAGCCCCCAGTCGGACTGTCTGGGATTTCACAAGTAGAAGACCGTTGGAGCTATCTTCACCACATATTAGCGGTCCTCAGCCTGCTCTTGTGGCCGGGAAGAAATATCAGGAAACATTGTCGACATGGAAAAAGGGCCGGTATACTGGTAAAACTGAGATCCAGAACAGACAGGCCCCTATTACCAAGTGTATCCCTGGTGAATGTGCAGTCACTGGATAACAAGATGGATGAGCTCAGAGCTAGGTAACACACCTCTGTGGCAAGGGTAAAGGTGGTGGCGTACACATGATAATAACCAATGGTGCTCTGCTAACATAACTGAGCTGGGTACGCAATGCTCCTCAAATGTTGAATTCATGGCCCTTCTATTCCGCCTTTACTAGGGTTGGGTATCCTATGGGTTTTTACAGATACCAATGCCTTATATGATTCCTCATAATGATACCGATACCTTAAAGCAGCACTATTTAACCTTTCATTAATTTGGCCTGTCGGACCGAATTTTAAGTAGATTGTTTTTAATCGTTTTTTATATAAATGTTTTTACTGAACACAGGAGTATTATAACCATTTTCTGAAAATACACATTATTATTGTAATGCCGTGAAGGAGTAGGAGACAAATGCAAATAGCGGAGGTTTATTTCTCCCAAACAAAGATTCCATGCAAAAGTTACAACATAAGGCAGGCATGCTTGACAGGTCACAGAAACAATAATCGACACAGAATGCACATTCTGAAAAGCTTAAATACCCCACTAAGCAGATGAGATCGAATGCACCTGTGTGCGTAATCAAACACTTAGGTTCATAGAGATGAGGTAGATTGCCACTCTACATATGGGGATAATGCACCTGTGTGCGGAAAAGCCATGACTATTTAAACGGGCAGCATCCTAAGTAATACAACATAAAAGTACAACAGCCTGGTAGTTACAATATACAGTATAACGGTAACAGAACAAAACACCTGCATGCGTAATAGCATGACAAATATAAGAGGATGCATACTCTTATGCATACTTTTAACTAAAAGCACTGGTATGTGTGATAGAATTGCAATCCAAATGAATATGATAAAGGCCAATAATGTCTATAGCCACTTTCCGACCGCAGGGATTTTTGCAGTTCCTAGAACATAACGTTCCTATATTTTTTTCTTCCGTTCCTCACACCACAGTTCCTATAACTCTTTCAGCTCCTACTCCAGAGCAGGGTCTTTCCCTTTTCACTTTTCCTGGGTCTACGTTAATTGGTCCAACTAATCACGCCGTCGTTTCGTTGTCTTTTGCATGTATTACATATTATGCTGGAGCCTTCGTCTTCTGTGTTTCTCTGTTAAGTAGCTACTCAATTTCTATGATTCAGCCTAGTTTTTAAATGCCGCCATTCGAACTCCATTATGAGAACAACACTCTTTTTTATAATTGTGTTGGATGTCGTTTTCAGCCTCGTAATCTGAACGAACAAACAGGAAACAACTGAAGGAACCAAAACAACCATGGGCCTCATTTATAAACGTGGCATACGCACAAAAGAAGACGTACGCAGCTCTCTACAAAATAATTGGGATTTATAAAAAGCAAACTTGACGGGAAAATGTCAGATAGATAAATAGATGATGATAGATAGATAATAGATAGATAGTCTTTATTGTCCATTGGGGAATATTGTTTTCATAGTATAAATGTCGTAATCAGATAGAGAAACATAGGGCCTGATTTACTAACACCAGCGCAGTTTGCACTGCGTCTGTTTATGCGAGTTCGGTAATTGCGCACGCTATGCTTCCACATTTAGCGTGGTATTTATCAAACCTGATACCCATTACGCAATCAGCGCATACTCCGCCCTCCATTAGCGCGCCTCTAAAAGCGCAAACAATGGCCCCGTATGTATCTATCATGGAT
>JACXGM010021216.1:0-17372 GCA_016801145.1 Umbra pygmaea
AAATTCCTATGCTACACCATCTCTAAATAATAAAAATATATGCAATTAGAAGCGTTATGAAAACCGCATTTTCGGCATGTTTTGTTACAGTACATTTTGTTTGCACAGACGTACCATGGCGAAATGTATATGGACAACCTGATGTAATTTTTAGCTAGCTACATGTAGCTTAGTAGCCCACATAAACAGAGGTAAAAAACAAACTTATATTTACCTTACATTCGAAATTCATCCATCATTTTGTCCTTTTCACGAACCACCTCGGAGCAAAACAATGGCGGTATGTAGGGAGAGGAAAACCGGAAAAGCTACATTTCGAAAGGATGTATTGTCCTTGCGCTCTGTGTAGCCTCGACGGGCAAGTTACATTTTTGGAGAGGTGCGCGTCACTCGACGGCGGAGGGTACGGCGGAGGGTCCGCGTTGACGAAGAGAGGTCTATGTGGGTACGCCGTCGATTTGACGGAGAAGCATAAAACAGGCATAAGGGAGCCAAACGCAAGTGGAATTTCTTAAAAAATTCATTTGGGAACCTGTCTGGGCCTGGGGCTTTACTACTTTGCATAGAGTTAATAGACTCAACAACCTCCTCAAGCCTCAGAGGGGAATCCAGATCATCTGCAATCTCGCAAGCAACAACAGGGGTGTCTAACGTCTCCAAGAATCGAGTCATGTTAGCAGTGTCTGGTGGGAACTCGGATGTATAAAGTGAAGAATAAAATCTTTTAAATGAATCATTTATCCCATCTGGATCTGAGATTAAACAGTTAGAAGAGTCTTCGATTAGAGGAATTAGACGTGTAGCAGCACGTCGATTTAATTGGTGTGCAAGCAGGCGGCTCGCCTTGTTACCTTGTTCATAATATTTAGCCCGCGAATACAAGAGTAACCGTTCCGCATCCTTGGTGGATAGGAGGTTGAATTCAGCCTGTAGATTCGACCTTTGTTCATTTAGCTCTGGAGATGGCGTCTGAGCATAGTTACGGTCAAGGTCAAAAATATTGTTTGAAAGTTCCTCCAATCTGAGCCTATGAGCTCTATTTAAGTGAGAGGAATAAGATATGATAACACCTCTTAAATAAGCCTTGAGCGTCTCCCATAAAAGCGAAGGGGGGGGGTTGAGTTGGTGTGATTGGAGTCTAAAAAATTGTCAATAGCAGAGGTAATACAGTCACAGAATCTAGAGTCAGAAAGGAGAAGAGAATTAAACCTCCAGCGGGGAGGATAACGGGATTTTCCTAATAGAGCTAACTCAATTGCAAGAGGACCATGGTCAGAAACCACAATGGGTAAATATTCAGAAGAGATCACGTTCGGGAGCAAGAAATGATCTACAAAGAAATAGTCAATCCGAGAGAAGGAGTGATGAACATGGGAAAAGAAAGAGTACTCACGAGCCTGTGGATTATGGAACCTCCAGGAGTCAGTACAACCGTTCTTGATCATGAAATCTAATATGGACCTTGACATTTTAGAAGGAGGCATGGGTCTGGGGTTAGAGCAATCCAGATTCTGGTCCATAACACAGTTCAGGTCTCCTGCGAATATCAATCGATGTGTGTGTGTGACAGAGGAATCCTCCCCAGCAACCTGTTAGCAAAATCAGGATCATCAAAATTGGGAGCGTAACATTTTACATTGACCAATATTACAGGGGTGTTCCAAATGGAACCAGTTAAAATTAAGTACCTCCCATTGCTATCTGATAACACACTGGAAGCAGAAAAATGTGTTCTCTTATTAATCAATATTGCCACACCTCTAGATTTAAAATTAAAATTGGAGTGGAAAATCTGGTTAAATCTCGGATTTTGTAGCCTTGAGTGGTCTTTAATTCATAAATGTGTCTCTTGCAGGAATGCTATATCAGTCTTAAGCTTTTTTAATTGTGAGAAAACACGGGATCTCTTATTTGGATTGTTACAGCCTTTATTATTCCAAGTTATTAGTTTGACAGTGGAAGGGCTCCCAGCTCTGCTGCGGTCAACTATTAACATGCTTGCCATTAGAAATAATATACAAGTAGCTCCCAAAAAAAGATAAAGTCAGAAGACGTAATGTCCCCAATCCTCCAATCTGTAAACATAGCCAATGATTATATAGTACATACAAACATAAGATTGCCAAAGGCAATAACACAGAAACCAATAAAGAAAACAAAAACAAAAAAACAAGCATAGACAGATCCCCAAACCCAAACCCACCCCCCAAAACCCAAAATCTCTGCTCACTAAATGACAGAGACAGCAGGTAGTCTTAAACATAGACCCGGTTAGCGTGAAACAAGGTGTTCCTATCTGCCAAAAACAAAACCAACCAAGCTGGGTCCACTAGTACATCTGGAAACAACAATAAGGTCACTCATAACCAAGATGCATTGTCAAATAACGAACATAATCCCCCAAAAAATTAAACAGTTACCTCAGCACTTCCCAGAGTGAAGGGAAAAAAACAGGAACCAACCAGTAAGAATGCCCAAACATTTTAATTGATTAATATTAATTCATCCCGGCTGCGAAATTAACATAAAGTTGCCCACCAATCATGGATGGAAAACTAACTTAGAATGACTCTGTTTAAGAACTGTAAAACAGAGCGCGAAATAGATCCCAAGGCTAGGAGAGCAGCCCCTCAAAAACGATAAAAAAATAATAATAATAGTCAAGTAGAAGCAAAGGCTATCTTGGAATGGGCAAAATAATAATATAGCTCACAGCATGGATATAACATGTTCATGGTTTACCAAAGTGCTCGCCAAACCAATATTCAGCTTCCTCCGGTGAGTCAAAGTGAAGCTTTTTACCATTATGTTCCACAAAAAAGGCGAGCTGGGAAACGAAGGGAGAACTTAACGAATGAAGACTTTGTTTGATGTTAAAAAACTTAGCTCTCTTTAACGAAACCGCCGCACTATAATCAGGAAAAATGTAAACCTTAGAACCACGGAAAAACAATTGAACTGAGTTTGTTCTTCTTAGGGCTCTTTCTTTGTCCTGAAAGTTATGGAATCGAACAATGAGGCCTCGGGGCTTCCTGACAGTCCCGTCCCCTGCAAGCAAAGGACCCAAACGGTGTGCACGGTCAAGCTTTGGTGGCGTCTCGAAGGCAGTTGGAAGGACCTCAGCGAGAAGACTAGCTACGAAACGGTTGGGTCTCCAGCCTCCAATGACTCTGGGACACCGACCAGTCGTATATTGCTACGTCTTGAACGGGATTCAAGATCCTCAGCCCTGTCCCACAGCTTACGGTTCTCGTTCTCCAGACGTGAAATCCTAGCCTCCAAAGCGATTATCGTCTCACCTTGGGTGGAAGAGCGGAGCTCCAGCTCAGTAGTGCGTTGTGCCTGCAGTTCCGTGGAGGTGCTGCTCCGAAGGACCTAAGATCCGCTTGGGTAACTGGGGAGAACTGGGCTCATCATCCGGGCTATCCGAATCTACCACGGAGTGAGAGACGTTTGCCACAGCCTTTTTTTTAGCCCTTGGATTCGGCATTACAAACGCTGGTAATTGCTATTGATAAAAGTTATGATGTTTGTAGATTGTTTCCCTGTGTTATTTGGTATTTTTTAAATAAGTAAGGTTAGCAAGGTTTACTCTGATTTGGAGCTAGCATAAATTAGTTAGACGGTGGTGGTGCGGAGCTTCCACATGGTTGTTCACATTCCAAAACCGGAAAAATGTAATTGTACATTTTTCAAACGTAATTGTTTTTTTACATGAGACACTGACAAGTGTGTGTAAAACATATTTGTTACTTTTATTAATAAAACATGTTACATTTTTATTTTTGCTATCACATGCTCTTATTGTTTCTTTACAAACGATACAGTTGTATTTGGTTACAACTCACAGGCTGTGTAGTGAATTAACAATGACTATTGCAATGAATCAAAACGAGCACTCTTGTTTTGAAAGAACTAATATCCAGATTCACGTTGCTGGTATAATAACGCTAGGGGCTTCAGTTGCTTGTCATATACAATCTCACCACTAGATGGGAGCAATTCCTACACAATGCAGCTTTAAGTATTAGACCCGTTGTGTGTGTGTGTGTGTGTGTGGTTTTCACGTGCCTTCAAGTCTAATCGTGACACGTCTGGTCTGGGTTAAATCAGCTTTGATATAATTTTTTGCATCCTTTTTGCCAGGATACTAGTCAATAACTTTTGGTCATTACATATCAGGCTAATAGGTCTATATCCTTCGCAGAGTGTCGGGTCTTTACCTTCTTTGTGAATCACCGATATGGCCTCTGACCAAGTAGTTGGTGGATCGTTTTTGGATAAGGCGTAGTTAAAAACTTTTCTTGTACAAAACTTTCTGCTATTTCCTTCAGATGAGATACTGTTTCTTGAAGCTGCCGCAACTATTTAACAGCAACGTTCCTGTAGTAAGAGTGGCCTGAATTCTATAGCAAAATAAAATTACATTAACATAGCCTTCTTTTCCTAAAGCATTCTTCCCCCCCGAATCTGTCCATTGGGTATTTTTATTTTTTATTTTTATTTTACATATTTGTATAGACCAGACAAATTTAGCTTTTTGTTACAATGTCCATGAGTAAGTATGAGTCTGGTTCAAAGACCAGTGCCTCCTGTTAACTGTTTCCTGTCAAACTACTTACATCTCAAAGTTGTTTGCCTTTTAGGTTTCACCTAGAACAAAAGTCTGCAGGTCCGCCTTCGTCATTGATGATAGTCCTGCTCTGTTTGGTACCAAGGCCGTGGCCCAAGTGTTGTGTAGCAGTTGTCTCTGGAGATTCTCCCGATCGTCCACCTTAACATAAATTCCCAACCCTTTAAGAGTGGGGGCTGCATCTGCTAGAGTTGTGAAGATCTTCAGGCCTGACTCCAGGTGGATTCTCAGCTGGGCGGGGAATGGTGATTGAGCTTTCACATTTTTCTCTTTCAGTTGTTTTATTACCTCCCGTACCGGCTTGCGTTTCTTCTGTACCTCTGTTATGTAGTCCTGGTCAAAATAAACCTTCCATCCCTGGTACGTCACTCCTTTTTCCCCCAGGCTTGTTTGAGAATCTTTTCTTTGACTGTAATCAGAGAACCTGACAATAATGGATCTTGGAGGTGTGGAGTCTGCTGGTTTCATGGCCAATGAGTGGTGCCCTCCACACACAGATCCAGCTCAGCAGGTAGCTCAAATGAAGTGCGCATGAAGTTAATCATATTGTTCATTTCCTCACCCTCTTTCAACCCATATATTGCCCTTGACTCGGCATCTTCACACTTAGCTATAATATCACCTTCTCTATGGAGTAGATGAGTAGGGGGAGGCTGCAGACCTGGAGCCGGTAGACAGATACACGGCCCAGGCATTTTTACAGCCCAGACAGTTTTATGCCCCTGTAGTTCCTGATGCGTCCAGTAGGGGGAGGCTGTAGTGTATTGCCCCATTCAATTTCTACTCGGAGGTCGGAAATTCCGAGTTCCTTGTCGGGATATTACTGGAACGCCCGCCCAAATGGGAAATTTCTAGTCATGAAGTCAGAGATATTTCACTACCCCCAAGTTCATTTTCCAAGATAGCAGTACCCTGTATTAACAGTAAATGATCATTTTTATTAATCGTTTAATGTTTTTCATGAAAACTGCAGTACACACAGTACTGGTCAACTGTTATGTCTGGACATGTTGCTACGGCGTTAGAAATGCACTTTATCAACTGGTTTTGCTAAAAATGGCTAACATAGCTAGTTGTATGCTACTTGTATGACTGACTTTTTTCCCACTTCGGTAACTGGAATGCGATCAACTTGTTTTACTCAGGTGTGACGTCATTCCCAGTTCCCTTACCCTAACCTAAGCCGCTCTGAAACCTTACTGTTAAGCCCATCTAAAAAATATTAAGAATACCTTCAGTTTTTACTGAACTGCTACGTCAGGATGCTTCCAATCGAAATATATCAGTTTGGTAACGTGCTGAAGACAGGAAAATATCCTTCTCCCCCTACTGGATGCATCACAAATAACAGGGGCCGTAAAACTGTTCACTGTACACTCACTGCGTAGCTCCGTTAGTACTGCCGCCATGTTGTCGGAGTTTGTTTCACCGGAGTTAGGAAAAACTGAAGTTTGGTCTGTTTTATCTTCTTGTTTGGTCATTTTGCTTTTCTTTTCTATCTCTTTCCTTTGGTTGGACATTGCAACTTTTGTCTTAACTAGTTTTAGTTTGGCTGGTTAAGGGAGTTCTTGCCGGAGCGGGAAAAACAAGCTGCTACTCCTTGCATCGTGTCACCGGAAGTCCATTGCTCGCACTTTGTGTGATCTAAGTAGTAATACAATTTATAATTTCAATATTGCTTGCACTTTTTGTGATCAAAATAATAATACAATTTAAGATTTCAATATATTGATGAACTTAGTGCAATCAAAATTACGATTTCAATATATTGATGCACCTCGTGCAATTAAAATAATAAAATTTCCAATAATAACACTGAAACCTTTTGAAAAATAATCAATCCATATGTAAATAACACTAAATGTGGTAGTTTAATAGTTATGCCATAGTTCCAATTGAACTAGTTTTAGTTGTGCATTATGTGCACAGAGAAAACATGATTGTTTTTCAATAGGCCCGATATTACCCAATAACCTATGATTATTCACTGAATGGGATTACACATTCATTCATGGCTGTGCAGATGTGATAGTGGGAAAATTGTAAATGAAAGCCAACCTCCTTGCCTTATTGCCAGAGCGGCGCTTTGGGTGAATATGGGAAAACAAATGGTCAGAACTCTGTAAAACTGGGTTATTTCCTGAGCAAATTAAAATGTGTTATGTGTACAATTGCAGTGGACTTCGTCAAGATATTTGTATCAACGGTTTTCATTTGTTAAACTGTTAGAGTGGTTGTCAGACATACAGAGGTTCTAATTTGGTACACTCTACCGCCGCGTCACCAATAGGCACAGTTAGTCACCATGTAATTATCTATTTCAGCCCCTAGTGGCGCTACAGGGCTAGAAAAAAAGAGACAACAAAAAGTCCATTAATTATTTTTTCTGTGTAATGAAGGACAGGTCGGTGGCATGGTAGGTTTGTCTTTTGACACACAGTAAAGATCTATGAGTTTGCACGTTCAAATACCTCCTAGGGACATCAATTTTGTTTTACAGAGAATACCATTAAACACATGTAAATGTATCAAATGCACCTAATTTACTAAATGTAACTAAATCCTATGTTATTACGTAACAAATTGCATTTAAATTTGTATCCTACTACAGTAGCCTAAGAATTTGATTTAGACAGAAAACCATGGTGAATCCATTGACAATGTAAAATGCATAACATGCTGTGAATTTTTAAAATTCTAATTGAAGTTATTTGAGATGAGTGATTTCACTTTGAAGCCTTTCCACTGGCCCTCAATATTAGGCCTGGCAAACTCGATTCATTTTAAGGATTCTGGTTATTCTGAGTCACTCACTAAACTGATCAGAGTCACTTGAGTCACTTGAGTGACAACATTTAGCCACGCATAGGCAATGTCATAATAATAGATGAAGAAAATGCAAAATGTGCAAATTACTAGAAAAATTATTCAACAAAAATAAATATAACAATAAAATAATTTAAATACAAATCTACAATCAAATGGAACAAACATGCAAAATGTGCGAATTATAAATGCTAAGAACAAAACTACATAACTATTTTCATTATAATAGTGCTTTTGTTGTGGATTTGCTTTACCCTGACTCGAGGAGAGACTTCACTCGCTCGTCTGAAACAGATCCACTCATGACAATGTAGCCGGCTGATTAACGCAATTGACTGACTCACGCAAGAACTCATGAGTCCTCGGCAACTGGATGAGTCCTCGGCAACTGCATGAGTCCTCGGCAACTGCATGAGTCCTCGGCAACTGCATGAGTCCTCGGCAACTGCATGAGTCCCATGGTCTGCGAGGCGAGCCGAGCTTGCAATGTTTCAAAATGTCTGCTCGACCTAATTGCATTTTAATATACTACATTTATACACCAAACCTACATTAAGCCTAGCTAGACTACGTGCAGAACATTGTATGTTATTTTAAACAATGTAGCCGGCTGATTCATGCGATTGACTGACTCGCGCAATAACTCATGAGTCCTCGACAACTCATGAGTCCCATGGTCTGCGAGTCTGCAATGTTTCCGGCTCTGAGTCTGCGGACCGGGAAGTTCCTATAACCTGTGCCAGACTGTCGCACACTGTGTCGCTTAAGTTGACTTGTAGAGTTTTGTTTGCCTATGAAATTGTAAGTTATAAAGCTTTTGGCAGCTAAGATGGCTAGGACTAGTAGTAGCTAATGTTACAAGAGTTACAGTGAATAATTTCAGCTGCTCAACATAACTCCTCATTTTTATGGCTCCAAGTGACTAATATGGGTGAAAAGTAATACTCTAGTAATTTAGCTGAAAGAAGCACATGTACACTGCTGATTTTGTGACACATTGAATTTTAATCTAAAAGTCACTTGTGTGTAAAGGAATGTATACAACTGAAACCAGAATATCTCAGAATAGATTCTTTTGGATGACATTTCATTTAACATTGTTTCAATTATAAATTAAATATTTAATAGTTAATACAGTCGTTGCTGTAAATGTATTCTATGTTAGCATCAACACAATAATCAATGTACATTATGCGTCAATATTTTCCGATAATTGCTGCAGCTCTGTTTGGAACTATTGAGAGCTACATAAACCACGTGACTGTGTGGCGGTGAGATCAGAGTGTCACAACTCTTCTATTCAACGGCTGTAACTACTATCAGACCGGACCTTGCAGCCGCGAAACACTACCGGCCTACCGGGAAAATTCCCGACTCTCCCGATTGCCACCCCGCAGCGGGTCTTTTTCTCAAAAAAAGTGGTGTGGAGTGGGGACAAAATGACTCATGACGAAATCTACGCCTATGGATACAGACCCCTGTCAACATTATGCATAATGCGGATGTCGCAGAACTTGTTTGCACAGCAAGCTATAACCTTGTCTATGGGTAAAATTCTGAACCTTATATTTTCTTTTCTGAAAACTGAACTAGGCTTCATTAATTTTATATTTCATTTAGAAACATTTTGAGAAACATTAAGGGGAGGAAAGGTATAGCCTAACAAATTACAAATTGTGCGTATTTTAACAACAAAGTCTTGAAGCACGCACCACGCTGCTGCTGTTTTCATTTCATTCTTTTTTTTATATAGCATAAATAAAGTGCATTCTTCTGAACACACGTCAATCCAGTTTTTGTAATATCTACACTTAAAATTATTAGACAATTTATTAGGCTACACTTTACCAAAAAATAAAAACATTTTGTTTAGACCGGTTCTTACCCAGCTGGCATTTCAACACTGATCAAACTGCAACAAGGATTTAGGCTGCATTTACATATACCAACAAACTCAGCCAAGCGAAGTATCCAGTTCAAATTCAAATGATCTCAGTTTATTATAATAATCCAATATGTTAATTAGTAATGTTAGATAGTCCTAAAACAGTTTTTGTATACATTTTTGTTACATAGGGTGAAGTCAGCTAAAATGGGGCCTCTTTTTTTTTTAATGGCATCAAATACACTAAAACCTTATTTGGCCCATTTTACCTGGTAGCACATTTTAGCTGACTTCACCCTAGTGTTAGCCTGGTTAACACCAGACCCTTCTCAGTTCTGACTGAGAGTGGGTCTGGGCAAGGTTCATTCACAGCCCATTTCCAAAAGGGCCGTCACCAACGGACGCCGCTCAAATGCCTCTCGGCGCAATTGGATATATCTGACATTTGCAGAGTCAAATCAACAAAACCGCCACAACATATTTTTTTAGATATGAAGGCTTCGAGTGTTGTTCTTTGCTCGGTTTTTAACAAAAAGGAAACGTTCAAATTGCTTAAAACAGACGCGATAGCTGATTTGAACAAGTGATATTGCGGTTGTCCCATTGCAGCAGCTATTGGTGTAATTGTTTGCTTCAACCAATTACAGTATATAGCTGCGCTATCGTCATCACATGAAGCCTGCCTCAACGGTTGTGATTGGTGCCTCGAGTTGGAAATGGGCTTGAATGGGCTCTTGGCCAGACTGACTTGCAGAGCAAATCTAAATTTGAAAGAAGTCCGTCGGGGTTCTCCCAGGCTACCCTAGTGTAGGTTTAAAAATAGAACAAATGGAATGAACAACCAGTTTCCATAAATACAAATTTATTGGCATACATTCATTTATAAAACACAAACGACTCTTCTTCCTCCGATCATTTGGAGTTCAGTGAAAATAAAATATCTTTAGATTAATGTTGTTCATTAGAGTCAGTAACACCCTCAATGAGAAATTGCTTACCATTCAATTCAAAGATTGAATCACTCACGTTCACAAGTCTTTTTATAAACAGAGGCTTTGTATCATAATCACAGCGGCAGCGGCAGGCCGGGGCGAGACAGGGCTAAAGTACCCCCAAGAATAAGCCTAGAAACCCCTTTAGCCTCTCCCAGAAATTATTCCATATTTTCATATAAAAAATATATCATTATTTTCCCTGGATGATGTACTTTCCCTTTTCTAAATGGCTAAGTCCAGGTGAGCAAAGTTTGCATGGTCGTTAACTAACCCTCCCTGTCATCCCCGCAACTGGACGTAATAAAACTGACGCGTGGTCACTGAAATTCACTGTTTGAGGATCTATTCCGTACCACAACATATGTCAACTAGCAGTCCCATATTATCCAGATAGCGTAAAAAAGAGAGGCAATTTTTTATAATAATAAATATATTGTCCTATAAATAATCTCCACAATATGTATTGCATGCCTGGCATATTCATTAAATGCACAATTGTCTTTGTGGAATGGATGATTAAGAGTAGGAGTCATTCAGAGAACAGACAGGAGTGCTGAGCTGTCCAACTTTTACAGGCGAAGGGGAAAAATCCAAAATATGTCTGTAATTTGTCTATGTTGTACCTAAATCGCTGGAAGTAGGTCTAATTGTTTTACTATCTCGCTCATCAGGCAGCTCGCTCACTCAAGCCTGCGGTATACTATAGGTTCCCGACTTGGCGTGCGCCAAAGTGATAGATTTTGCTGGCGCGCAGGGATTTCGGGCGCGCAAGCCAAGGGCACGCACCACTCATTTTTTTTCTGCGGCGCGCGCCAAAGCGGAAACTGGAAGCATGGACATGTTCCAGGACACAGTAATGTAGTGGATTTTAAGATGTTCCACAGGACTGATTGTAGCAGCTGTCTAAGAACTACCAGTCTCTCACACTCTTGACGACTGCCGGAGTGAGACCCGGAAGGGAGGGGGGCCAAAACCCCCACTATGGGTAGTCAAACAAGACGCTGAGATCTCAACATTATACTGTATATCATGATATATCACTTTGGGGCTTGCTGGATCATCCCATAAAGGGAGTTTTGGTTTTACTACATGCAAGGCATTATGATTTTCTCCACAGAGCGACTAGATGAGATTAATGTTAGCTTTCTACAGGGAAGCATAGTCAAAATGTGATAACCCAGTCCTTTTGTTCCCGGATAGCGCCGCCGAGGCGACACAATCTAATTGTTAATGTACTCTTTTGTTCTCCAATTCCAGCCAGTGAACTGATCTGTATTTCGTATGCAGCGGGAGTTGGGGGCGTCCCTTCTCGAAGGGAAATATAAGTATTTCTTTAAGGTTAAATGGGGAGATCTCTTTAACGACTCTCCTGGCCACACGTTAGTGCGTGCCATAGCAAATGTGTTGAATAAATGTTGTGATAGACTGTACCGTATAACACATGCTTAGATCGTAGATCATATTTAGAAGTGTAAACGACATGTAATTTCTTGGTATAATTGTGTAATTCTGTGTCCGGTTAAAGTGTTGTACTTCGATGTTCTTTAACTGGAATTAAATATTATTCATTTACTAAGTTCTATCATAGACATTCTAAATCATTTCCCAGAACATCTCCAGTGGAGTTATTAATGGGAATGTAAGTTATCTTGTTGCGGTCTGCTCTGAAGTTTCAGCCTTTATCACGCACACAGTTCAAGCTAGGTAGCCTACGCACTGTTTTCTGAGTATCGCGGTAAGCGATTAAGTTTTCCCGGGTCGCTGTAGTATTTCTTCCGTAGCTGTTTACACACGGTAAATGATCATTATGAGGTCAGATAGTTAGACAGGAAATATTCAACCACGTCTATTCTATCAATCCTCTATAGACATTTATTAAGCATTTCTCCGTTCTTAAGCCAGACTATTGCAACAGGGGAGGAAAGGTAATATGAATTATTAATGCTTTAACTTCATAAGTGCATCTTAATTGTATCCTTTTACCCCCTTACTACAGTAAACGATTAATAATAAAACGGTAAATGGTTCATAGTTAAGATAATCTTAGCCAATGTTGGCATTAACATCAATGCTGCTGCCAGTTCTGGCATTGTTTACCTTTTTCTTCTTCTAGTCCGTAGAAATATCAAAGTCGGCAGCCTCTCCTCAGTTGCGACAGCTCTGTACAGGAGAAGACTGCAACTAGTGTCGCCAGCACCACGAGCGATTATAAATACTTACGGCACTCCCATGACGTCACTTTGCCAGGTCAACCTCTAGTATACTGCAGGCTTCGGGGAGAGCAGGGTCGATGTAGCGCGCAAGTATATGGATGTGTCCCACTATGCTCGAGATACTTTTGATAAATAATGAGTATTTCCATGAAAAATGAATGGTCTTTCACATTGAAAACTCATAAATAGGGAAGTTCAGTTACTTTTTGTCCATAACATTTTGTATAACCAAAGTCTGCATGGTTTCCACACTTTTCTGGCAACAAGGAGGAATTGCCAGCTCGGGCTACTTCATGATCTGTCTGGTCTGCGAGGTGGCGTTCAAATCTCTATGAATATATTCTCAAAAGTGGAGGATGTCAGATCAAGAATATATAATTGATAGAGCCATGATATGCTATAATGAATTTAGAAGTCTGCATGTACAACCAATTAACACCAAGGAATATTATGGGGAGACCATTTTAAAATGGGAGTGTGCCTATGTTCCCACAGCCCTATGTTCCCACATTTCTAAGAAAGTTTTTTTCATTGAAAATTAGGCCCTATGTTCCCACAGCCCTATGGTCCCACATTTCTAAGAAAGTTTTTTTCATTGAAAGTTAGGCCCTATGTTCCTTTTTCATAAATTTGTATCAGATTATTTTTTATTTTATTTTTGATGCTGCAGGAGCAGCTTGATCTATTTCATTTAGAAAACATATAACAAACAGATGTTGTTGTTTGAATATTGGGCTGGAGGACTACTTCTAATGAAATCATATTAAATTATCGACACAATTGAACGTGTCACTAATAAAAGGAGTCAGTGACGGATTGTTCGAACTGCAAATCATTACGGTTTTGAGCATCTCCCATATTGTTTTTAAATATGTTTTCAAGCACTTCAGGAAAGAGAAAGGGAGGGTTGGCCACCATTCAAACAATGGGAGAGCTAAGCTTATTCATGGGGGTGATAGCCCTGTCTTGCCCCAGCCTGCCACCACTGCTACAGGCCGCTACACACAGCGTGAAGTAATAGTTAATCTGTCCAATAAAATTATAAATTGTTTTCAAAAACATTAAAGATTAGGGTGGTAGTTATATAAGCTTATATGTGCTGTATACGTGAGTAGCCTATTTGATCTAACTGTATATGATTTTTCTTCCTATTTTTACTTAATTCTACTTTAGCCTTACATACGGTAATTGTCCAGTGTGTATAGTTTGATTTGCTTACTGGAGGTCTTTTCTCATGTACTCAATAAAAACAAACATTTTAGTTTTTCTGGTTGGATGCCAATGAGCCTATTTGATATTTGACATTATGTTAATATTTATCCAGACACTAGTTGGTGATTATATTTGCCAGTGAGACTGGACTATTCAAACATGAAAACATCACTTGAATAACATATAGGCACGTTTGAATATTGAAATACATGTTGAACCACAAACATTTTTGGTGTATTGCTACAGTAAGTGCAACAACTAGGGTTAAGTCAGCTAAAATGGGCCAAATAAGGTTATTTGATAGGCATTTTACCAAAACGTGTCCCATTTTAGCTGACTTCATCCTATAGTATAATAATTTTATTTTTTCCACAGACAAGGCCTGGTCACAATGTATTATTTTCTGCAGGTTTATATCGACATTAGCAATTGTCTGTGTGTGGAATTAATTTTGTCGAGTTTATCAGATCAGATTTGAACTCTGCAAATTCGTGGCTATTATTTGGAACAACATTTAAATGAAACAACATTTGAGTTTAACAGATATTGATTTTAACTCTAATATGGAATTACTTGTATTTATATACGGTAATTAAATAATTTGCTTACATGCAATCGCATTTGTTTTATGTTACAGCTATGAATAACAATAAATAAATAATTCAACATGCTTACTTGGGATTCAAACTGGGTCTCCAGTGTGTATAGTTTGATTTGCCTACTGGAGGTCTTTTCTCATGTACTCAATAAAAACAAACATTTTAGTTTTTCTGGCTGGATGCCAATGAGCCTATTTAAAATTTGACATTATGTTGATATTTATCCAGACACTAGTTGGTGATTATATTTGCCAGTGAGACTGGACTATTCAAACATGAAAACATCACTTGAATAACATATAGGCACGTTTGAATATTGAAATACATGTTGAACCACAATTTATTTTAAGACAGCGTTCTGCCTATAAAGCCAGTCTTTAAAAAGCTATCCAGTCATTGTGGAAGTGTGAAACGTAAACTCTTTAGGTTTTTGTGCCCTGAAAAGCTATTTTTTTAAATAAAAATAGCCGTTTAAAAGGAACAATTATTTGTCAGGACTGTAGTTAATATGTTACAAAACAAATGGTACATTTAACTTCAAAACTGATTGGTTTTAATGATAATGTGCATAGTAGATTAGGGTGAAGCTTTGAATGAAGCTTTCGATGTGCTCCCCGGAGCCACCTGGCGGCAATTAATAGTATTTTCTTAATTTAAAAACTGGCACCGAATCATACCTCGGCACCAGAGCCTTATTATATAGAGAGTTTGGCCAACTCAAATCGTGGGCGCCATATTGGATACCATCGTCAGAAGACTCTACAGTGTAACCCTATGGGGCGAATATGCTATCTTGAAATAAATACCTTATTTTCACTATAAACAGGCACATGTTATTATCAACATTTGTCAATATGTAAAATGCCCTTAAGGAAATACTCCAGTGCATATTTACCTTCTATATCGTAAATGGGCCTCTAAAAATGCTTATTGTAGTGAGTGACCATGTCGCCTAATAAGTCTTTGAGCAGTGTTTACCTTTTTCTCTTCAGTCTCCCGAGTCCTGACGTAACCTTTCGTAGTTCATCCATCGCCAAGGACAGGTTAAACTTACTCGATGGTGAAAATTGTAACTGTAACTAGTGCTGCAATGTAATGTACTGCATTGTTGGGCTATTATTATTATTATTAACAGACATCGATAAACCCTTCTCATATTCTAGCCTAAAAAACATCCATTTCACATACAGCTCCCTCCCTTTTCGCCTTTCTGGTTCACAGGGGAACTTGTGAATTTTTTTTCCCACTTCCTGGTCTTTCATTGCAGTCAATCGTGCAACAGTTGACATAAACAGTTGTCCTAAATCTCATTTCTTAAATTTATTAAATTTTTCCACTATTCCCTGCACTATGTCAATGGGAATCAGCTGATTGTTGGGCTCCAACATGGTGTTACGCACTGCTCCCCAGGAGGGGAGTGGGATGTCAAACCCAACGCACAGGACACCCTGAGGTCAGCAAAAGAGGTATGGGGTGGCAAAGGACACAGAGACAACAGGTTACCGTTTAGCTGGCTTTTATTTGCCACAGTGAATAATAATATTAAATAATGAATTTGGGAGAAGAGGCTGAGCGGAAACAAAACAAAGAATTAATATAGAAAACCCCACCCCTAACCTAACTAACCCACTAGAACACACAAATCAACTATCTGGCACTCGATCAAGGTGCCCTAACCAAAGTACAGGGGGTGGGCGCTCAGATCTAAACCTGGTGTGTTTAGACAGAGGAGTATCCCTACGAGTGGTGTAGGCCCATGGGCATCTGTCCTGATACTCCCCACATGTTCCTCTCCCCCTCTGGGAAAATACAAAAGAGAACAAAATGATTAGTATTTTTCAATAACACAAAGAACACCAAACAGAACAGAAATACTAATCACACTACACACTAGACTAACAAATTTCCATACTAAATAGGCATATCACTCAAACTCACCAAACACAGCTCTCACTCTACAACCAACTAAGACACAATACTAACCAAACCAAGTGTGGCCACTGCCACACACCAAAATACAGACCAAGCCTTTAGGCAGTACTATAAAGGCAACCTCACACACCGAATGAGAGAGAGAGAGATTGAATAAACAGGGGCACAGATATACACTGAATGGAAAGGCATGATGGGAAATGTTGAATGAGATCAGCTGGACTGGATAATGAAGGGGAGGAGTCAGTGATAAGTGACGATCAGCTTGATGAGGGAATCTGCACCACCTGTGGGGGAAACACAAACTGAACAGAAACAGCACAAACACACAGAACAAGACAGAAACATAGCACAGAAACACTCAAACTGGACAAGGTAAACCCTTCCATGTTTCTACTATACTGGGGGACGTAACACATGGAGTCCACAAAACACGTGACCACCTCGGAACTAATCACATAGTGGGATAGCTCAGAATACATCACACGAGTAACATCTGTATGCTTTGCGATGTTTAGAGTAGCCCCATTCATGAGACAAACTTAAAACAACTTTTACAAACTAGCGCTGCAATTTTTTGGAGTTCCCCTTCATCATTTGGCTTGTGAGTGAAGTACTTTACTACAACACCCTGCTTTCTCGCAATGACAATGGTGCTGCATTGCTATTCTCTCTAAGCAGCTGACTTTCACTCTCTGTCACTCTCGGATTTCTAGACACGTTCTCAAAGGACAATGGACACGCCTATTTCACAGCATTTATTTTCCAATGGAATTGATGTTGCCAGTCATTTTGCTCCTTTCATTCCAATGGATTTTTGAAATACCATATATACCCGAATATAAGACGAGGTTTTTGTCCTAAAAATAGGCTGAAAAATTGGGGGTCGTCTTATATTCGCGATATAGACAAAATCACAGGGAAAACGGAGAAAGCAGGGGGAAACAGCAGAGGGCGCCAACACAATAGGCTAATTAATGACAGTGTTATAAATTAAATAAACAATAAATTGCCGCCATGGAGAGATCAAGAGATCATCTTGAGAAAAGCGCTTCAAAAGTTGGTCAAATAAACCAA
>JACXGM010021218.1:0-17371 GCA_016801145.1 Umbra pygmaea
AATACATTTTTATATTTATTTGCTATGTCTGGAGCTGTGGCATAATACTTCGACTGTATAATTGCAACTACCTCAGAGTTTCTGGGTATGGGATAAATAAACATGTAGTTAAAAAGAAATCTATTGTTCAGTCAAAACAACATTTCTCCAACAATCAGTTTAGTAATTGGGATGGGTGAGAATGATTTATTTAATTTATTATTTAATGGTTCACTCACCTTTATGTAATATCGATTATAGTTATAATTTCAGGTCATTTCATTGAATATGCAGTATATTTCATTAAAATGCTCACATGCCCCTAGTATTTTAATGTATTTTGAGGTAATGGCAATGAAAGTAAACTGAAGTGTCATTGCTGTTTAAAGAAAACACAACCATGCATTGCAGTTTTTCTTGTCCAACAAACTACTTTCAGGGTGAAGAAGCATAGCATTGTAAAAACCTTGCTATTCTCTATAGGATTCTGTTTTAGGATTTTTTGGAATATATTCTCCTACTGAGTCTAAGTCAAGTACACATGATAAATTTAAGACATGTTTTATATTAAGTCCCTACGTATTCTCTCCTCCAGAAAGCTGATGTAGCTGTTGCCCCATTGACCATTACCCTGGTCCGTGAGGAGGTCATCGACTTCTCCAAGCCCTTCATGTCTCTGGGCATCTCCATCATGATCAAGAAGCCCACTAAGTCCAAACCAGGTGTATTTTCCTTCCTGGACCCCCTGGCCTATGAGATCTGGATGTGCATCGTGTTTGCTTACATCGGCGTGAGCGTGGTGCTCTTCCTGGTGAGCCGGTTCAGCCCATACGAGTGGCACGCTGAGGACTATGAAGATGGGGCCGACCCCCAGACTCCTACCCAGCAGACGGGCTCCGGAAATGGGCAACAGTCGGGTCAGAACCCTGGTCAGCAGGGCCAGAACCAACAGAATCAGGAGCAGACCAATGAGTTTGGCATCTTCAACTCCCTCTGGTTTTCCCTCGGCGCCTTCATGCAGCAAGGGTGTGATATCTCCCCCAGGTAGGAGTCTACTTTTGACTTTTTATTTTGATGGAAAAGAGTGATATGATCCTGTGAAACTGAGAGCGTACCATTCAAGTGATGAGCCTGTGTGTTTGTACAGTAACAATGTAGTACTAGGGTAGGCCAATCTGTATTGTTTTGTAAATCAATTGAGAAGGGTGTTCAAATAATGTATTTTGGTTTGTAGAACACAAATCTGAATTTTTTTAACAATTCTGACAACAATAAACTACATCAATTTGATGATATTGAGGAATTAACTACATTTTTTGCTTTTTCTAATGGCAAATGGGGATCCAGGAAATGTGTGTATATTTCACATTGTGAAACACAATGTTGTTGAGTCTTCAAAGTAACCAAAATCTAAGCCCCTAATTCAGTCAGAAAACTGCAACAGCAATAATTGTATCTTTTGTGGAGGAGAGTCCAGTCCGCCATTTTGTTATTAAAGAGAATGGATGGCCTGAGTGAGAATTTCACTGATTTATAAAATAGTTGCTTGTGTAAGAAATGTCTCAAGTCAGAACTAAAAAGACATCATGTTGTCATTTGAGTAATGTCGTTGGGAAAGGGTGTGAGGTGTTGGTGTCTGAGCTGCCAACTGTGAGGGATGTCCTGAGGTGTGGCATATACTTGAGGGAAATGACAGGAGGAACTCCCCAGTGGACCAGCTGGTGAGGGACATCGACCCTGGGCTGATTTGTCAGTGGAGCAGAGCTAACATTCTGTTTAAGCCTACTGTTATTAGTGAAAAGGTGACTATCATGTCTATGATCAAGTAGGTCTGGAATCAGGCAGTGAAGTTCTTTCTTGGGAAGGGGAAACTGATGCCAAAGAGAGGTTTATTGTCAAGTTATACAAATTATTTAATATTTTGACATGCAAGTGTCAGATTAGTAGTTGTGAGGCGGGAAGCTCTGAGGGCTGTGGGATCCCACTGTTTCTGCAGCAGAAAGAAAAAGATTCCAGTGAAAGATATTGCTTACATCAAGGGACAGAAAGAGAAGGTTGGAAGTAAAGGACCACACCAAATAGGAGGCCCTGATCTGACGGAGCATAAGAGACAGGTTAGGACATTGGAAAGGCAGCAGATGGGATAAAAACCAGAGAAAAGGAGAAGGAGCAAGGAAGAAAATGCTGTAGTAGCAGAGAAGGCAGCCAGGAAAGATTTTGAGAGATATTTGGCAGATGGTGATCAAGATATGGGATTGAAGAGAAGTAATGCTGAAGATTAGTTTTTCCCTGAAACTGACCCAGAGCCTGTAGCGAAGGTACAAAAAAATATGTTGAGATTCCAAACACTGCCCTTGCTAGTGTAAGGTATGGCATAGGGATGAGACCAATTGTAGCTATAGCAACCACAGCCCTGATTGATGTAGCAATCATCACAGAAGACAACAAAAGTAAAGGTTCAGATGGCTCAACGGTTAGGGAGTCTGTTTAAATCCCGGCTGTGCCAAATGTCATTGTGTCCTTGGGCAAGGCACTTCACCCAAAGTTGCTCCAGGGAGAATGTCCCTGTACCTAATTTACTCTGGATAAGTGTGTCTGCTAAATGACTAAAATGTAAATGTAAAGTGATTGATAAGAACAAAGTCAAGAGAGCACAGGAGTAGTTGATAATCGAGGTGGATGAAGAGTTTGAGGAGAATTGTAGGGAAGGGGGGGGACTCCTGTATCTTCTTTGATGGGAGGTTTGCCTTGACTAATGTAATGATGGAAGCTGAGGGCAGTGACCACTCTTTTTCCTGCAAAGATCAAGGAAGAACACTATTGTGTTGCTAATGAGCCTGGCAGTAACTATCTGTTCCACTTAGCCCCAGAAAAAGTAACTAAGCAAGAGCCACATGCTGAGCAGATTGTTAAGGTCCTGTCTGCCTGGCTAAAAGAGAGCGGTTTTGATAAGATCTTGTGGGCCATTGGATGAGACTCAACAAATATCAACAGTCATATGAATTTTGGAGTAATGAGGAAGCTGGAGCTGCACATAAGGAGAACTGGTCTGGTTGGTGTGCAACCTGCACACTGGTGAACTACCCCTATGCCATCTCTTTATTGACTTTGATGGTACTACTCGGTCAGACAACAAATTTTCTGGGCCAATAGGAAAGCACCTTGATTAAGCTACAGACTTGGATATTAATCCAAACCTTACCCAGATCTCTGTTGGCCCTCCACTGATCAAGATGCCAGACAAGCTCATTCAAGATTTCTCAACTGATCAACACTATGGCTATAAGATTGTAAGTGCAGTCAGGGGTGGAGTGCTTCCTGATAGTTTGCTCTGTTGGAGATTGGACCAGTGAACTACAGCTGCTGGCTCACCTCAGCAAACAGACTTCTCAGGCTCTGGGTTTTAAAGCACAGACGTTAAGGAAAGAACTAAAAGAATCTACAATTAATTGTATAATTCATCATTGGTGTGTACTATCCATGTTGGTTCAATGTGAAGGTAAAGCACTCCGGGATTGAAGTGCCTCAGCACATCCTGTTTCAGCTGGACTGCCTCAAGTCTCAGAGGAAGGAAGTGCTGGACTGTGTGAGAAGATCTGCTTGTTATGCCCACAGTGAAGCCATAATCCAAACACTGCTGTGTCTTGAGGATAAGAGGGAGAGGATTGAGGGGGTGTACAGAATCCTGGCCATCAGGGCTGACCCAGAGATTCTGGGGGAATCCTCTGTCAGAACCCTGACATCAATTGTGATGCTTCCAACATTGGTGACACAATCAGCTGGTCAGAAGATGTCAAAGCCACCTCTCACCTGAACCCTAAGCACCTTAGAGGTGACAAACTGCATCAACACCCCCATGGAGGTGCTCAACTGGCCTTGCCACACGCAAAGGATTGAGAGGGTTGTTAAAATGGTGACTGAGGCTTCTGCTAAGTAATTTTCACAAGAAAAGAGAGATGGAGGAATCAAGGCTCAGGAGACCGGTAGGAGGCTCATGTCCGAAGAACAAATAAAAAATATACCTTCATGTGATTCGACAAGAGATCTTAAGTAAGTCAAGTAGTGCCCTCTGGTAGCCATCTGACCCTTTACTTTTGTTGTAATGCCCCACTTTGAGCACTGACTGTAGGCTACATAGAACTCGCTGTGTTTTCAGAGTAGAGAATTTTCAATCGTCTCGAGCGCCACTCTGTGGCAGGCAGTAATAGACCATTTAATGATAACTAAATGTACATTTTGTTGACGCGGTATGAGAGCGAGCAATTTATCACTTCACCATCTGTAGGATGTTTTCAGTTTGTGTAATCACTGTAATGCTCAGCTATATTTAATAAAAACATCTATCTTTTGGTGTTTAATGAATTATGTTTGGAAACTAGAGATACTTAAAGTGAAATATATAGTTGTGTTGACTATAACAGGATATATACCATATATATCATTTTGGCAGTGCGTGCTACGATTCAAATGCGAGTGGTTGTCCATTATCTAAAGCCATACCAATCGGGCTGAGCCAATATTGTGTGTGAATCTACTGCAAAAAGGAACCACTACCAAAAGGAACTGCTGCAAAAAGGAACCACTGCAAAAAGGAACCACTGCAAAAAGGAACCACTGCAAAAAGAAACCGCTGCAAAAAGAACCACTGCAAAAAGAAACCACTGCAAAACGAACCACTGCAAAAAGGAACCTCTGCAAAAAGGAACCGCTACAAAAAGAAACCGCTGCAAAAAGGAACCAATGCAAAAAGGAACCAATGCAAAAAGAAACCGCTGCAAAAAGGAACCGCTGCAAAAAGGAACTGCTGCAAAAATGAACCACAGCAGAAAGGAACCTCTGCAAAAAAGGAACCGCTGGCTGCAAAAATTAACCACTGGCTGCAAAAAGGAACCGCTGCAAAAAGGAACCGCTGCAAAAAGGAACCTCTGCAAAAAGGAACCGCTGCAAAAAGGAAGTTCCTCTGGTTTTACAATTGATAGGTGTATTTCTTTGGGTAAAATTTGCATTTTTGTTTTATTCCATAAAATATTGACAACATTTCTCCAAAAATAAAAAGTACAGTAATGTCAGACCTTGAATAATGCAAAGACATGTATTCTAAAAAACACAATACTTATGTGGGAAGAGTTCCAAAATCTATATTTGGTGGAATAATAATAATTGTATAACTATAATAATTGGCTTTGATGCATCTTGGTACTGTATACTCTCCATCAATTGTTCACGTTGATGTTGGGTGACTTTATTCTGCTCCTGGTAAAAGATTTTAAGCAGCTCGCCTTTGATGGCTTGTGACCATCCATTTATATGGATTCTCTTGATCACATTGTGTGTCTATGTGGATAGCATTGTGAAAATATAAACTGGCTTATATTCACGTTTTTCTGACAACATTGTGAATAATTAAACTACTGGCCATAATTATTTCTGAATAATACAATGTAAAATGAAAGAACTGAACTAAACCCGGTATGAGCTTATTTTCAGGTTTAATTTGTGTTACTGTATGATGGGACCAGATATTCAGATTGATTTGTTTTTAGTAAATTCCTGGAAAAACCCCTGTCCTTGGTGACACAAAAAATCCTGTCAAACTGCAGCAATCTTCTACTTATCCCAAACAAGTATATTTTAAGATGGCCTAATAACAGGTTTCCTATCCATAGACACAGAGAAAGCAAAATGATTGGCTGTTACAACTCAGTGCAGAGCCGGGTTTGTGCACATTTCCTTTGTGCAGTTCTGTCTTATGCAACTGTTGGCCTATTTAAAAATGAACTCAGTGTCAGCATTTGTGTTTATTGATCACCTGTAATTCTATATTGGAAATGTCTTGGTAGACATTTAAACAGGTAAGCCCAAGTGTGTAAATTTAAACCAAATTTAATTAAAAAAATGTAATATATAACAAACTGCCTTATGTTGATGTAATGCAGCATTTTATCCCCATAAGAATGCTTTGGTGTAGGCTGGTACATTTATGTAAGCGTTTTGAATTGTGCTTTTCAGGAGTGATGTGCTATCACACTTGCTAAATAAATACCAGAGGAGAGAATGCGTCTTCTGCTATGTTCCTGGTCTGCTTGACTTGCACGTGGGTGTTTTTCTTACTCAAACATGTACTAAAGGCAGATCTGCCCTGAAGGCAGCAAACCATGTGATTTGTTGCCTTAATGGAAATGGTGGAGCTTGTAAATGGGAGCACATTTGACCAGGTATAGTTGCTCTTTCCTCCATAATCCTTAACTTTAACCTCTACCCTAAACATAATTCTAACCCTAAATTATCACATACCCTAACCTTTGAGTGACTTCAGTGTGGGGCGTAAACTCTGCCCTCTCGCACATTAATTACTTTCATCGGGGCAGATCTGTCTCCAGCACGTTTGAGTTAGAATAGCCAAACTCCAGTTGTAGACCACTGATCTAATGTGAAGAAAAGAGAGATTGTCCATTGGCTTTTTTTAGGTGTTGACAAGTACGTGAAATGCATGCAACTAAATTTGATGAATAACTATGGCTCGTTGGTTTAAAGGTCAATCCATTTGCATTCACTTTAATTTAGCTTAACGTCCTTTGTTCCAAACGATTTGTTTCCTCAGAATGCGTGACTGATAACGTTTGAAATCAAGTTTGTCCACAAGTTTCAAAATCATGAGGCTAATCTGGTGGCAAGTTGCTCATCTTAATATTTTGTTCCAATATATTTAAATAAACGAAACATGAAATACTGTGACAATGGTCACAGGTTTGGTAAAGTGGGGAAAAGTGATTAAGAGTCAGGGGCTTTGAGAGGGAACGGTCCGTAGGATGTAAAATAATGTTTGTTTTGTCAAATCGGTGGGGCGAATGTAGGATCTCCTTCATGGGGCTCAAAAATCGTGGCTACACCCCTGGTCATCACAGGTTTTTTGGCGGCTCTGGTTAAGCTCTGGTTACCATCAATGCATTATGCCTTGTCATTAGTGGAGAACTGACTAGCAGGCTATTATTACATGATCAGACTGATATTGTTGTCATATGACTATGAGGCTTTTTACACTACGATAAATTTTGATAGATTTCATCTACATTTTGCGAATCTGCTCGAGCCGACATCGGAACGAGACATAATTGTATTGTGTAAACTTGCAGGTCTCTCTCGAATTCCATGCGACCTCCAGAGGTAGCGCATGAGAGGAATTCAAAAGCTCTCACCTCAGGCTTTACTAACAGTCCAGGAGAAACATGTATTGTGGGGAAATTTTTCACTGTAAGTCAGTGGGCTGGGCTGGTTTCTGAGCAAAGTGCTCACGCACCCAGGACAAGACTCCTTGAATTCTCTTGGAAGTTATACTCATTCATGTTAAATGCTGTAAGTACAGTATATTCCTTGTTCACATTTCCCTTTATAGTATTATGATTTTGAAAAGGACATAAAGTAAGATAGACACCCACAAACCGGCAATTGTGGTCTGGAGACATGACAGTGTAAATACAAACAATATGGAAATTATTTGTCTCGGCTCAAGCAGATTCGGGAATCTATTGGTGTGTAAACGCGGCCTATATCTGTGGAGCGTCAATATGACATCAGTTCTGCGGTACCTCACTCTGTATGTTAGGACATTGTGCTTTATTTTACGTAACCGTTACAAACTAAAGAATCTGCCAGAACAAAACAGTGTAAAATTAATTTGAGGTTTGCTGCAAATTGCTGTATTTGTTTTTCTTGGTTCTACTTTTACTTGAGTTGTGATATAACATTTCATGTCCTCCCTAATTTGTCTTCTTACAATAAACTGAAATCAAAAACAATCTCCATTATGAAATTTTTCTTTGTTTTCAAGAACAAAACAGTTAAATGGTTTACATCAATTGGTAGTGGGATATAGAATGATCATGTGGTTAGGACTGCTTTCCATATTACCAGAGGGAAAGCAGTAAGTGACTAGCAGACTACAGAGTCCTTAGAAACAATCTGGGGACAGTCACACAACAGCACAATACTGTGTGGTGATCATAATACTAGTGAAATGTCCGTATGACCTGTCATAACACTGTATCAGGTATTTTAATGTGTACTATTTAGCAGCCTGAAGGACTGGGGGAAAAATGTGGTAGTGCCCTATATGCATCCCTAAATGGCATGTAACAATGGTCCAGTGTGTTGAAAGTAGTTTGGTAGTACTCTCTTCAGATTTCATTTATTAAAGTCCCTGGCCACAACAAACATAGCATCAAGATACATGGTTTTGAGTTTTCTAAGTGAAGCGAGAAATTCTTTAAGCATGGAGACACTTTGAGAGCGTTATGACTCCGGTAAACTCTCTCGGTAAGTACTGTTGTAGGGCCGAAATAATATCACAAGGAATTCCACAAGGGGCGAGCAATTGCTTCCCAACTCTATGACACGGTTAGCTTTGCACCACAGGTTGTTTGTACAGGTAAACACCGTCCCCCCTGCTCTTACCAGAGAGTTTTGTACCTGTCCACCAGATGAACTGTACATCCTGATAGTTGTATGTATTCCGTCTTTATTTCTGCGTTAAACCATGTTTCGGAAAAACAAAAGATATTGCAGTGCTTGATGTCTCTTTGGAAGGCTATCCTAGCCGTTAGATCATCCATTTTATTGTCCAGGGATTGTACTTTCATTACCCGTATACTCTGCAAAGCCTCAGCCTAGCGAGCGCCCCACTTCACTTGCCCCTCCTCCACCTTCTTCGCTTCATCCTTGGGAGAACTGCTGGGTGGTTTCCCGTGGTGTCAGTCAATACAATGTCCCTCCATGTGACTCCATTGGCTAGCTGAGTACATTAAATAAAAATGAGTTGGCTAAATAACACCAAACTGCAAATTTTGCTGGAGAAGTTTAGCGAGTCGGCATCCCTTACCTCCTGAACTCTGTGTAGTGGGATATTGCACCATTCTTCAATAAGAAAGCCTCCAGTTTTTTATTATTCCCTTATGGATCCTGATGTGTGTGTTGTGTTTCTTCCCTCTGTGTCTATTCCCACAGGATCTAATCTGTGTGTATTGTTTTGGTCTCAGTTCCCGCTCTTTATGTCACATGGTCTAAACACATACTTCCTCTACTCTAATAGTTTCCCTGATTGAATTCACACCTGACATCCATTACTCATTATCTGTCTATTTAAACAGTGTTTGTATGTTTTAAGGTTGTCCGGTATTGTTTTCCTGTTAGTCTCTGCGCCAGTGTTATATCTGAGTAGTGTTTTGACCCTCGTGGCTATGCTGATTTTGCAAGTTCTTTTCAGGAATAAAACAACTCTACATTGCACCATGGAAAACCAATACAGAAATTTCCTAAAAACTGAGTACTCGGGCAATATGGGTACTCGTCATGGAGGCCAGCCAGCGGCCTACGGTAATGCCAAAGGATTTACAGTTTTCCTGAGCTGGGAGAAACTGGATGCTGAAACAATAGTACAAAAGTTGCTTCAAAGAAGTGGCCAAAAATGGGAGAATAGCAGAAATATTTTTGGTCTCAGTATCTCCCTAATGACTTCAGGCTAACTCTAACTGAGATTTATGTTTTTCTTTCTTCATGTTCGTGACACACCCAGGATATTATTTGAGCATGCAGTGTCTACCAGCTCAGGAAGACTCGAACACTTTCAGCAGTGTAATAGGTTTTCTGGTGTTTCTTTCGATGAGTGTTGGTACAAATGATAATAGCTTGCTAAGAAGAGTACATGCAGCAACTAGTGTCAGGAAAGTATGACTAATGTAAATATTGTATAAACCAGAGGTTTACACAGTAGCTACTGGTACTATGATAACACAATAACAAGTCATGAAAGCTTATTTTCAGATGTAGCTTCAAGTCATGGCTAACTAGCTCCTTTATCCACTGATGACTATATTTAGCAGGATAAATGACAGCTAAACACAATTATTCCAATAAGTCATGACTGCAATTTTGACACCATCAATTATCTCTGATTAGATGTGTAATTTCCTATCAATTTATAATGTTGTATTTATGAATGCTAGCATGTTAGCCTTTGTGTAGCTGTGTTGCTATGTTAGCTTTGCTAACTGTTAGCTTTGCTAACATATGTCTTGATTGCTTTAGTGAGCAATCAAAATATCTAATATATTAGCATAGGTCACTCATGACTGTTTTTGTCCATGACATGTCACCCTGTCTGCTAGCTGACAAATTTTGAATGGGTCTGATATTGAAATGGTGTTTTAAGAAGGTATCTACACTGCTCAGTGAAAGACTTTGTAGGTTACCATGATGTCTCTGATTTACATGATTATTTTATTAGAGTCAATTACAATTTGTTCTATAGCGCCATCTGTTGAGTACCTGATATAGACACCTAGACATCAATTTCAACATTGCTAACTGGTCCATTAACATTATGCTGTAAAAGTAATGCAATAAAATCTCATTACTGCATTTACCTACTCAACGTTTTTAAAGCACAATCCCGATGTCAATGTGGTCGATGAAGAGCCGTTTCAGTTTCTGAATCATTGAAGCGCAGATGTGATTGCTATTTAGAATTTGTAATGTATATATTTTGTTACTGAGCAGAGTTTTTGCATGATTGAGGAACATTACGGGGGCACATACCAGCTGCGGCCCAGAGACGTATAGCACACACAAAATGGGAACCAAAATTCAATGGGGCATAAACACAGGAAGTAGGGGTGCTGAGGGGGCGGTAGCCCTGCTCCCCCTGTTGCTATGATAGCCTCTCCACCCCCAACCCCACATGAATATGCGTTTTTGAATTGCGCTATCACTCTTTAACCAATAAAACTGTCTAGAGGGGTCTGAAAGCATGCCTGCTCGGCAACACTACATATACAGAGCAATGCAAAATTATTAGGATTATTTTATCTCTATACTCCAGCATTTTGGATGTCACAATGATTATGGTGTTTAAGTACAGGCTGTCTTATTTAATTTGAAGGGATGTTTATTCATATCAGATAAAGCATTTTCAAAATATCGTCTCATAACATCTAATAACATTAACAATCTGGTATGCTGTTTTTTGCATGGAAATAAGATGATCAACAATAGGCTACTAACAGCTGCTAACAGTATTCACAGCCTTTGCCATGACTCAAAATGTAGCTCAGGTGCATCCTGTTTCCACTGATCATCCTTGAGATGTTTCCACAACCTGATTGTAGTCCACCTGTGATACATTCAGTTGACTGGACATGTCTATATAATGTCCCACAGTTAATAGTGCATGTCAGAACACAAACCAAGCCATGGAGTCCAAGGAATTGTCTGTAGACCTCCCAGACAAGATTGTATCAAGGCACAGATCTGGGAAGGGGCACAGAAAAATATTTGCAGCATTGAAGATCCCAATGAGCACAGTGGCCTCCATCATCCATAAAGGGAAGAAGATTGGAACCACCAGGACTCTTCCTAGAGCTGGCCGCCTGGCCAAACTGAGTGATCGGGGGAGAAGGGCCTTAGTCAGGGAGGTGACCAATAACCCGATGTGCACTCTGACAGAGCTCCAACGTTTCTTTGTGAAGAGAGGAGAACCTTCCAGAAGAACAACCATCTCTGCAGCACTCCACCAATCAGGCCTGTATGGTAGAGTGGCCAGATGGAAGCCACTCCTCAGTAAATGGCACACGAAAGCCCGCCTGTAGTTTGCCAAAAGGCACCTGAAGGACTCACAGACCATGAGAAACAAAAATATCTGGTCTGATGAAACAAAAAATATTGAACAGAGGCTGTGAATACCTGTGTACATGTGCTTTTTTATTTTTTATTTTCAATAAATTTGCTAAGATTTCAAACACACTTCTTTCACATTGTTATTTGAGGGAAATAATGAATGTAATCAATTTCAGAATAAGGGTGTTACATAGCAAAATGTGGAAAAAGTGAAGCGCTGCAAATACTTTCCGGAATATATATGAATATATAAAGCCAGAATTAGGTGGACATCTTACCATCACACCAATATGAGCTTGTTAGAGGTCCCATTCTAAAACAATGGGTATTAATATGGAGTTGGACCCTCTATAACAGCTGCCAATCTTCTGGAAAGGCTGTCCACAAGATTGTGGAGTGTGTCTGTGGGAACGTGTGCCCATTCAGCCAAAATTACACTTGTGAGGTCAGGCAATGTGGGACGAGAACATCTGGCTCACAAACGCTGTTTCATTTTATCACAAAGGTGATCAGAACAGAAAAACTATTTTCAGCAAACTGTTGCCACAACATTAGAAGCACCCAGTTTTCTAAAATGACTTTGCATCCTGTAGCATTAGGAACGGCCTAGCACAAGCCACAGACCATTATCTTTCCTAAACAAAATTTTCAGTAAGCACCATGCATTCCAGTAGGTAACGTTCTCTTGGCATCCGCCATACTCAGATTCATCCATCAGACTGCCAGATAGTGCCAGAAAACATGTTTCCAGCGTCCAGTGAATCTGTGCTTTACACTGACAATGGTAGCATCCTATGACAGTGCCACATTTAGTCACTGAGTTTTTCAGTATGAACCATTGTACTGCCAATGTTGGTTCATGGAGATGTCATTGCTATGTGCTGGGCTTTATGCGCCTGTGAGCAATGGGTGTGGCTGATACATGTCAATACTCTACAATACAATAGCAACAGTGTCCAGATACTTTTGTCCACATAGTGTATATATATGCTACGTATACAGTATATATCATAACAGACATACACAAACTGCAGCTATTTGAAAAGCATTTCCTCGATTGAACTAGTAAGATGATTATCTGCAAGAAAGTCTTACAATGCTTACCGCTATTTTAACTAAGATTAATTGCCAATGTCCGCTTCATAGCTAGTTATTTCACAATTAACTGACAAGGTATGGAAGAGGTTGGTATGGAGGTCCGTCTAGCAAACAGCTTGCTTGGATTGAGCAGTCAGCTGAAATATTTGTCCCCATGTTGCAATCTGTTTGCTGCCTTGCAAAGCACCAAGTAGAGAAGATGGGGGCTAGAGATCAGGCAGAAACAACACGGTAAAACACATGGGCATCTGGTGGACATCAGAATCACTGTCACTCAGCTGCCTGCTAGGCTTGCACCACCCTTTCAACACACACACACATAAATACACACACAATCACTACCCCCACACCCTACAACTCTGTCACTCCATCAGCAACGGTCTGCTTCCCTGTCTGATTGTCCACAGCAGCAGGTCACAGCTAATTTAATGGATAAAAAGTTTAAAAAAAAGCAATGCCATGGTAGCCACATCGCAATTTACTATTAGCCCCCACCAAATAACATCCACCCATGACCAATATATATTGCAAAGCTGGATAGTTTTTAAAGAAGCCCAATTTAGTGGGAGCGAACATAGCAGCATTGGTTTGCATGGCCTTGCACTGTTTAAAATCAGACGTTGAAACCAGTGCTACCATTATAATCTGCACAGCATTGTATCAATGCATATATGTTGAATAGTGGGAGCACAGGGCAGATGTATACTGTAGACAAAGTGTAATTCATTCAGCCCATATTGGATAGCTTTTTTGTGTTATTGGATGATTTTCATTTGCTTTCATTCCTACCTGTAACGTCCAGCCCTGGATGGGTTGAGTTATTGGACTTCCTTTTTGTTTAGTGTTCAATGTTATGCACAGTGGTTCTGTTTCTATGTTCTGTTTCACATGTTCCCTTTTAGTTGCTTCCCCTTGTGTGATGTAATGGCTCCCCCTAGTGTCCCTTTTGTGCCTTGCCTTGTTTTGTCTTGAGATTCTCCTGGTGTGTTTTGTTTTGGGTTTATGTTCCTCCCCCTCACTCCCATGTCTTGTCACATGTTTCCTGTTAACCAATAGATCACGGTTTAGTTAATTTCCATGTCCAGGTGTTTTACATTGTCTTCGTTAGTATGTGTATTTAGGTTTAGTGTTTGGTCTTGTCTCTTGTCGTTCAATGTCTACTGTTACGTGTTCTGATTGTGTCATTGCTCCATTATCTTTCGATTCTGTTTAGCCCCTCGTGGCAGTCTTTTGTTAGAAGTCCAGTAATAATAAATACATTGCGTTTGAAGATTCCTTCGCATCTGTCTCTATATATCTCCGGTGAAGGGAACTCGTTACACTACCTGTACATAGTTTCTGTTAATAGAGAGCTATAGAGAGCTAGCTATCAAGCCTGTTAACAAGAGAGCTGGTTCACATCCCTGAGCCGACACGGTAAAAAAGTTGATGATGCGACATGGAGCAAGCCATTCTTTCCTAATTGCTAATGCAGTTCACTTTGGATAAGTGTATTTGCTAAATGACTAAACATAAAACTAATGAATTTGTCAGTATTAGTCAGTGTCAGTAGCTTGGTGTCTGACTCGGAAATCTCTGATGAACAGTGCCACTGTCGTTTCTACTTAGTAAAGGTCACCAATTAAGGATCTCATTTAAGTGTGTGAAATTAGAGAGAAAGTGATGTTGAGCCTGTCTCTCAGCAACCCCAGAGGGACTCGTGTGTGGAGAGGAAAATTACCATCTCAGTGTCATCCAGGGCTCTGGCAAAATCATTGGAGAGACACTGTGATTGGAAGAGCCTTGCAGAAGGGGCTATCTGTGTATATATTTATGGTACCCTAAGGGTCTCTTTTGGTCTAAGCTTTCCCTGCTGTTTTAACTATTGCCCTTAAGCTGGTGGTATTTACAGCCTGCTGCTTGCATACTGTACTATGTATAGGTTGTCCTGCTTCCACAATTACAGTAAACACACCACTCAAATAAATACTGATCCTTCAGTATTTCCAATGAAAAAGAGTCATCCCCATAAACAGAACCCTGTAACTCTATGGACCCCCACCCCCAACACACATGCACACTCTTCCTCTGTGCTGTTATAGCAGCAGTACAGCACATTATCATTTATTGTAGTCATGATCCTCATTGGAACTGACCCCATTATTTCAGGTGGTTAGAGGATGTGTCTCCAGAGAGGGCCGTCTTCATTAAACGTAGTTATAGTTCAGGATATTGGCAATGGGGCACTTCTAGATACCTAGATTCAGGTGAACTTGAAGATACCGCTTTTGTTTCTGTGTGTAGAGAAGGAAGTTGCTAACCAGCTTGACTGTAAGCATGGGTATAATGTATAGCTGGTGTTAGTGCATGGTATTTAACCAGTGATCTGGTGCAGTGATCTCCAACCCTGGTCCTGAAGAGCTACTGTCCTGATTGTTTTCACTCCAACCCTAATTTAGCACACATTATTCTAATAATTTGCTTGTGATGAGCTGAATGAGGCTACGTTATTGAGTAAAAGTCCTACAGGATGGTAGCTCTCCAGGACCAGTGTTGGAGACCCCTGGACTGGGGTGTTCATAGTTCTTATACTGGGCTATAATGTGGGCTATTCTTGGTTGAGAAACAATTCTGATATTCCCAAATGGAATGTTTTTTTGTTTTGTTTAAATTGTTAATCTTTATTTTTGACCTGTGTTTAATTTGCTCCCTCAAGAGAACAGTCTCGTCAGACAGTGTTTGCTGCTTGTACCCTATTCCACTCACCGTTTTTAATCAGAGACAACAAGTTTACAAAGGCAGTTAACGATGTTCAGCTGGTATTAATCAGTGCTGTGCAGATTAATTTAGAGACGTTTTCGTCTGAAGAGATAAAGAGCCTGTCTCCCAAATGGCACTTTATTGCTGATAGTGCACTACATTTGACCAGACAGAGTGCACTATATTATGTAGGGAATAGGATGCCATTTGACAAGCATACAGCGACAGCTGTGAATTCACCTTATTTTGTCTGTTTCTGATTTAGATTATTTTAGTTTTTCTCCCTTTCCCAATTTTGTTGTATCTTACTGTATTTTAGTTACCTCTTTCATTGTAGAACTTCAATGGATTTCGGTGAGTTGCAGATTGCGGAAAGCTTTTCTTAATATAGATTTGCTCTACTGCTCCAACCAAGAATTCATATTGGTAAATGCTGGGACGTCAATCTCACTCTCCAAACATCCTTAGTTAGCTTTGCAGGTCCCTAAACTGCCTGAGGGAGTTGCTGGTGTGCAACAAGGTGGGGAATCCTTAATGCAGGCAATGCCAACAAACTTCAAGGGTGATGCCCTGTGTGTGTGTGTGTGTGTGTGTGTGTGTGTGTGTGTGTGTGTGTGTGTGTGTGTGTGTGTGTGTGTGTGTGTGTGTGTGTGTGTTTGCGTGCGCGCGTGCGCTTGTGTGTGGGATGGGATTTGCACTGCAGACTTGTTTGCTCTCTCTCTCACCCAGATATAGATTTTCTATAAATCATTTGTTCACTGCCTATCTTCTTGGAAAATGTCAGCTCTGTCACTCAAAGCTTCTATATTCAGCACTTCTGGCCCCTCCCCTCAGCTGCCCTCCACTCCCCTTAGCACTGCTTCTCTCCTGGCCCCTCCCCTTAGCTCTGCTCCTCTCCTGGCCACTCCCCTTAGCTCTGCTCCTCTCCTGGCCACTCCCCTTAGCTCTGCTCCTCTCCTGGCCCCTACCCTCAGCTTTGCTCTTCCACTGGCTGCTCTCTCCTCTCTCTTAACCATCTCTCCACATCTCGGTTTTATTTGTGATAATTAATATTAAAAATATTAATTTTGAATCAATTGTTGAAAATACATTTTGAATCAATTGTTATTTTTAATGACATGTTAACCAATGGCATTCAACACCATAGGTGGGTATAATTAAGAGTAAGAATATTTTTCTGGGTTCAGCTGAGTTTACAGATTTTGGGGAGTTCCTCATAAAGACCAAAATGACCAGGTAAAGTTCATAACTTACCATTGATCTATAAAATAATGATAAGAGTTAAACATGACTAGTTGTGGTCAGTGGTTAGTAATAAACTCCCCTTATCAGATCATTTAGATTTTAACTTCCCAAAACAGGTGAACCCAGCAGAGTACTCTTACTCTTACCCACCTCTAGTCAAGACCATACACAGAACAACTACAGTAACTATTCAATTGTAACATACAGATATTTTTTGTGAATCAGCAGATTCTGATTTTTAATAGGCATTTAAATAGCAGCAGATGTAAGGTGTGATGAAAGTGTCAAGCTTTAGGGCCTTTTGCAATACGTTTCAATGTTTGGCAATGATCTGAAATAATTCATACATTTTAGCAGTGACCTGAGTGAGATACGGAGCGGCGTGCAGGTTAATGAAGTAGCAGATGTTAATAACTTAGGAAGTGGGGCCATTTGCCTAAAGGGGACTTTTAAATTCTGTACATTGGTACCAATGAGCCTGTCAAGCTGTAGCAGGGCCAGTTAAATAGAGTGTAAAGCTCCCTCTGATGTGTCTCAATGAGGTGCTGGTGACAAGAAGATGAAAGTGAATGACATCTAGTTATAAAGTTTTGGGTGTCTCTGTGTTATTATATTCATCCTATATGTGTGTCTGTGTTTGTGT
>JACXGM010021219.1:0-12154 GCA_016801145.1 Umbra pygmaea
TGTGTGTGTGTGTGTGTGTGTGTGTGTGTGTGTGTGTGTGTGTGTGTATCTGTGTGTCTGTCTGTCTGTCTGTCTGTCTGTCTGTCTGTCTGTCTGTCTGTCTGTCTGTCTGTGTGTCTGTGTGTCTGTCTGTCTGTCTGTCTGTCTGTGAGAGAGAGAGAAGGTAGATCCATAAGTGATTTTACATAATTGTCTTTTTGTTTTTTTGCTTATTTGTTATTTTTGAGAAATATCTGAGTGTCAGTGTGAGAAGCTGAGAGCAGATATGTCTAAATGTCAATAAACAACAAGATGTCTAAATAGAACAGACATGTGATAACATTGCAATAGGCATGTCCCATAATACACTCTACAGTAGGTAGGCCAGAAAAACTAAAAGATTAACAAAAGATATAAGATGAACAACATCACTAGCTCGTCCTCTTTATTGTTAAGGCTGTTTATGATCCAGAAATACGAAATTGTTTTTCTAATTGCTATTTTCATGTAGCCTAATATCTGTAAAATTATGGGTAAAAAATATTAGAATCTCAAATAGCAAATTTAAGTAGGCTACAGGAACGAACGAAGGACGCAAGTTGTTAGGCTATTCGGTGCATACTGTAACTGTACAAAACGGCATGAGGAACGCCCCGGATCTAGTCTATGAAAGCCACCTTCAGGAAGGAAAGACAAATATCCAGCCTGATCTCTTAGAAATCCGTGAAACTGCCACGGAGTATGACCATCAGAATCCGTGACCGTCCCACGGAATTGCTGAAAATTCTGTGAAATGAACACGGATCAAAATCCGTGGCAGTTTCACGGAAAAGTCTGCGATTGGCGCACAGTGAGACCTTGCTATTAACTCGATGTAACCCTTTCCCAAACCCCTAACCTAACCTTAACCACTCAGAAACCTTGCTGTTAATTCGATTTAAGCCTTTCCCAAACCCCTAACCTAACCTTAACCACTCAGAAACTTTGCTGTTAATTCGATTTAAGCCTTTCCCAAAGCCCTAACCTAACCTTAACCACTCAGAAACCTTGCCTCGATGTATTTAGGGAGTAAAAATGATAAAAATGCAAGTTTGCAACACGTTTGCAACACGTTTGCATCGCGTTGGAATAGAAAACAGATTACATGTGAAGTGTCCGCCTGGATTCGAACTCGCAATCTTTGGTATGTTAGTCGCATGTTTTTACGCCCGCCCACCATCCTCAACCTACCAACCTGCAAAATCTACGCTATTTACACGCTGCTACGTCATCGTGCGATTCTGTGAAACTGCCACGGATCCTTAACTTCTAAATCCGTGGCTGTTTCACAGAATTTTCGGACATCCCGTGGAACTGCCACAGATTTTGAAGTTAAGTGTCCAAGTAGTATCACGGATTTCTAAGAGATCACGTTGCAAATATCGGTAGTTTGCAACACTTCTGGGTGAACGAAATAGTGGTATTTCTGAGTTCTGACATACTAACGTTAAGAAATATAATTAAAGGAAATACGATATAGCCTATTTATTTTGTTCAATAGATTACAGAGATAGTACTGCTATAATTGTGTACAGATTTATAATAAAACAATCAAATACCAGAATAATATATGATTAGGTCATTATCCCTGTTTTGGAGAAAGTAATTTCAAACAGACATCTTACACAAAACCTCTGCGATGCTTAGGGCAAATTCGAACACAAACAGCTTTTGCGTTCGCGTTTACAAACGTGTTTCTCTCAATTTAGCTAATTAGGGAAGGAGACGTAAACCATTGACATCTGTAATAAATATTAGACATTATTTACCTGCAATGTAAATGATGTTCTTTTGGATATGTAGGAATTTACTTTTCTATATTTGAATTGGCTGATCAACGTCTAAGAAATAGCATATTTTAGTTTGATAAATGTTCGCATAGTTCTTAAAAGTACTCCTATCGGGGCTCGTAGGCATAGCGTAAGTGACAAATGACTTGATAAAAAAATGCATACATTTCAGCTTCCTTTAGACGTTACTGGAGATTTTTTTATTATTATTAAATGTATTTTCGCGTGAGGTTGGGGGGGCCGGCAGGGGGGCCGAGCCTTGACCAGTGGTGGCCGTGGCCCCCCCTGGCCACCACGTAGCTCCGCCCCTGCCTGGGAGACACACGAAACATGTGGAAGAAGGTGCTCTGGTCAGATTAAACCAAAATGGAACTTTATGGCAACAATGCAAAACGTTATGTTTGGCATTAAAGCAACACAGCTCATCACCCTGAAAACACCATCCCCACTGTCAAACATGGTGGTGGCAGCATCATGGTTTGGGCCTGCTTCTCTTCAGCAGGGACAGGGAAGATGGCTAAAATTGATGGGAAGATGGATGGAGCCAAATACAGGACCATTCTGTAAGAAAACCTGATGGAGTCTGCAAAAGACCTGAGACTGGGACGGAGATTTGTCTTTCAACAAGACAATGATCCAAAACATAAAGCAAAATCTATAATGGAATGGTTCACAAATAAACATATCCAGGTGTTAGAATGGCCAAGTCAAAGTCCAGACCTGAATCCAATCGAGAATCTATGGAAAGAACTGAAAACTGCTGTTCACAAATGCTCTCCATCCAACCTCACTGAGCTTGAGCTGTTTTGCAAGGAGGAATGGGGAAAAATTTCATTCTCTCGATGTGCAAAACTGATAGAGACATACCCCAAGCGACTTACAGCTGTAATCGCAGCAAAAGGTGGCACTATAAAGTTAAGCTGAATAATTTTGCACGCCCAATTTTTCAGTTCTTTATTTGTTAAAAAAGTTTAAAAATATCCAATAAATTTTGTTCCACTTCATGATTGTGTCCCACTTGTTGTTGATTCCTCACAAAAAATTACAGTTTCATATCTTTATGTTTGAAGCCTGAAATGTGGCAAAAGGTCAAAAAGTTCAAGGGGGCCGAATACTTTCGCAAGGCACTGTATGTGACTTTTTGCCTTTTAACTTTTCACTAAATCCCCCCCAGCAAAGCCTGATTACGCCCCGAGCTTTGGGAACCTCTGTTTTAGGGCAATGAAAATAGTTTTTCTCTTACACCATCAAAGTATCTAACGTAACACTTTCACAGAGGGGCCAGTTATGCTCAGTATATTGTTTTAAATATAACAGCGATGTCAAGCAGGGCTAATCAGTCAAATATATTTCAAAAGCTTTTTTGTATTTTCTACCCAACGTAATGTATCTAAACTGCGTAAAACAATAATAGACCTACTCTGAATGTCTAACTCACTAATAATTAAATAACTTAAAGCAAAAAAAATGATTAGAGAAAAAAGGTTTGCTAATTTTCAGGAGACGTCACATTGTCTATGTTGGCTTTCAGTTACAAAGAGTTTGACGCATGCGGTACACGCTGTCACCGAATGTAACTGGACCTCTTTCCTGTTATGTAGGTGCTGTTGTTCCATGACCAGACCTACGGTATCCACTTCGAATACACAGTGTCCCTTAATACAACTGACCGGGACAATCTCAGTGAGACGCCGAGTGAGCCGGAGCACATCTACCTTTGGACCCACAGCTCCTGGCAAGACTGCAGTGTCCAGTGTGGTGGAGGTGAGACACACTGTGAAGAGTCTCTTCAGGAATTCTGCTGAATGTTGGCCTCATTCTCCATGCATGGTGACTTTGTGACGGTCTTTGCTCCCTCGTCTCCTGTCAGAGCACTTCCTGTGCTTCTTCTGCTCCAGCAGAGTAATGGCTTATATGGGCCGCTAATATCGACCGTGGTGCGTCACATCTGTGCCCCGTGCAGACGCTCTAATCTGGGACTGGTTGCCCTGTGTAGAAAGTTTGCCAAGACCAAGACGCCACATCAAACATGAAAGATCAAACCCAGACTGGCTGGGTGCCTTGCTGGCTGCCTGGCTGGCTGCCTGGCTGGGTGTCTGGCTGGCTGCCTGGCTGGCTGGGCCAATGAGGCCTGGTGGAGAGGGCAAGGAGGCTTTTGTTCACACACACTCACACACACTCACACACACATACTGTACACAAGAAAAACAAAAAGACACAAGCAAACCGAACAGTAGAGCCAGGTATGCCACAAAACACAGACTGGGTTTATTAGGACATACTTGCTTAGTGAGACTGGAGACATTCGTCTGGGTTTGGGTTGAGGCCTAAAGCTTGGAGACTGGGGTTAGGGGCACTGTCAGAGTGTTTGTTAGATAGCCAGTTGGGCCAGGGGGAGAAGCCCAGTTTGCCGTCTCCTAACCTCTGATCTACAGTACTACAGACAGGTGCAGCGGCTTCCCACTGGGACTCAACAGAGTTCACACGAACAAACACGCAAACACAGGTGCGCAAATGCGTGCATGTATACACACGTACAATTAAGCACACAAACTTAAATACGAGATGGTCACTGAGAGGTCTTTTAAAGGCCCAGTGCAGTCAGATATTGGATTTTCAAGATTCACAATAGCACCTTTAATGTTAAGTTAAAGACTGCTGATTTGTCAGATTGACCCTGCTTTTTACATATATGTCCTTTATCATGCATTCTTATCCAGAGGGATTTATACAGAGACATCCCCGGAGCAAGTCCCTTGCTCAAGGACAAAACAACATTTGGCTCACTCAAGAATTGAGATAGCTACCTTCTGCTTACAAGTCTAACTCCCTACCCACTGAGCCATCTGTCATGCTTTCCAGTAGAGTTCAAGAGAATGGCTAGTTTGTTTTTTAAGCTGATACCTCATACAGCAGGAAAATTATGGCTAAAGAAAAATGTGAAAAGTGTCAGCATATATAGTATGTACGGCAGTTTGCTTTTCCTTTCTCTCAACCATGGATGAATCAAACAATTATCAGTTAATTGGTTAAAATTGTTAGTTCATATGCCATTCAATTATAAACTGAAGTAACTTTTAAGTCATTATTGTTGTTTTAATTAGAGTTAAAATAGCTCCCGTGACATCAGCGGTTTGATTGGTATCCAGTGACTGATTAGTTTGAAGAGTCATGAGTAATGTTCTTTTTTGCTGTGGCAGGAGTTGGAACTTGGCTGATGAGAGTCTGTGGGCTCGTTAAAGTTAGCACATTCATTTCATTTGTCAATTTAGATTGGTTTAACAATGTCATAGATAAAGGACAGGGGGAAATGGGAAAGAGACCGTACAATGTTTATGAAAACAAAAGTGCCTAACTTTTAGCAATTAGCGTATAGTAACAAAAAAGCGTTTAGCTTGGTTATTGACTATTTGCAGCAATCACAAAGTCAGAACACCATCTGCTCCACCAATTAGATGGGGGAGAGTGAACACATCAGAAGATCTGTTTACTCGACCAATCAGATGAGTGTTTGGGATGATGAGTATCCATCCTATAACCCAGTGTTTCTCAAATGTGGGTATGTGTACCCCTAGGGGTACTTTGGAGTACTGCAGGGGGCACAGCAAATTTTAGCAAAAATGCTAATTAAAAAATATCTCATGCATAATTCCTAAAATAATTATGCTATAATAATGAATAAATTAAGTGATGGATTCTAAACCTTTTAAATGTAGCATTTAAATGTTTTTGTTTAAAAAAGGTTGTTATTTAGTGGGTCTATCACTGCCGGCGCTGTATTGTACCTCTTTATATAGACTTTCTTTTTTACCAAAAATGTTTTGCACTGGTCAGGGGGTACAATATTGAAAAATGTTTGAGAAACACTGCTATAACCTAATGTAGGAATTTTAGCTTGGTGTGGATTAGGGCTATAGGGTACACAGGTACTTCCAGTAACTTACTGTAACCGTGGCGTACGGTACGGGGTGCTATTCGCGGGTTCATAGAAAATGTATTTATAAATAAATAGCTAGCTAGTCTATTTTCTTCTTTCTTCAAAGAATCAGATTAATATGAATGTATTTATAAGGCTTTGCTCTCATCGTAATCAACATTGTAATCAATGTAATCATCACACTTTCCAACTTTGTTAGTGTAACACCAGAAGGAGAGCTAGAGGTAAAATGGCGAGTGGTTATGAACCATCATGGGAAAATAAATTGTCTTTTAATCACAGTTTGCTGAGCACACAGGAGAACTTGCGTACATGAGGTCACACCAGACGAGAGATTTTATCGCAGCCTACTCTCACGTTCAAATTGATAAATGCCTTGCTTTGCGTAGGAATCGGCGTACACCCGTCCCAGGCCTGTTTTAGGTCGTATGCACGTTTGATAAATGAGGGCCAATATCTTGCACCCTTGAAATAGCTCAGTCCACTTCAGAGTGTCTGTGTTCTTTTGCAACTTTATATATGCCCTGTTTCAATTACAACAAAAATTAATAAGACATGATTCTCTGACACAACAAAAAAACTGCGATCTCTAACTGCACTCTCACTTCGCAAATCGTGGGTAATTTTAAAGTGCACAATTTTCCTAAATATACATCTCAATAGAAAAACGCTGTGCAGGCTTACAGGAAATGAGGACTATAAAACATGCATCATATTAAATATGCCTTTCCTTAAACAGATAACTTGGCCTAGCTTTATTATTCTATATGTCTATTTTTTATGAAGCTTGAAGGCTTCACAATGTATTCAAGCAGTCCTATCAGCAGAGTCTGAACAGGCCAAAGAAATTACGAGAGCGATGGATGTTTTTATAGCTGCGGTTATGCGCATATCTTTTGCCATTTAAAAATAACTGATCTGAAGTTAAAATAAATTATATTGTTTTTGCACTGTACCGCAATACCATGGGTTGGGTGTACCATTATGCTGGATTCACACCAGGCACGGCAAACTGGTTGGGTTCCACCGGAAGTCCATTCATTTCAATAGAAAGCAATGTGCACCGCTGTGGCAAATCTACCGGATCCAGAAAAATGTGGATGCGGTGCAGCGGGTGTGCCGCAAGAGTTGAAATTATCCAACCGTACGGCACCAGAACCGGAAGTTGATGTACCATCATGGAAGAGCTAATATGTCACTTTCCCCTATGTGTTTATGGGATTGCAAGAAAGGCTTTGACACCTCAATGAATACTAAACTGAAAAAGCTCCTGCCAGTCTCCTTGCTGGAAGAGGACAGTTGTATGCAATGTTGTTGTTCATCTTGAAGATGCGGAAGATTGATAACAATGTTGTCATGCGTTTTTTTGGTTGCTGTAATGCAGTGATAATGAAAAATTTGCGAGTAGGGTTGCTATCTACACAACCATTATACTTTGGTTTACACAACCATTATACTTCAAGAATTTGTCTCAATTGAAGTGACCATACATCCTGAGTTTTGGTGCCCTGTCAACAGCCAGATCTACCCATGAATATGTCCCCTGTCAATCCTTGTTTGTTACTCTGAAGTTAAGTCAGACATGATTTTTAAGTAATCAGAAGCATCCCTGCATTGCATATACAAATGCATGTGCCAATCTTGCCTGCCCCCGCTGACCTCGTTGTACAAGTTTGATTAGTGATGCATTGTAACCACGACAGAAACTGCAAGCTTACATCAGAAAGTGTTGCAATTCAGCAGTGGATACTGGAGTAATTCCTGTTAGTCAGTTCCCAATAGAAAACTTTTAATGACCCTCCAATTTGGAATTACTCATCTGGTCGAGTAGCCAGGCCTTTTGAGTTTGTGACTGTAACAAATTGTGATGACTGCTATTTTATTTTAGCCAGCTACAGATTTTGAGCCAGTTTCACAGAGCAGGGAATTAATCCTGCAGCAACAGAAACTTTCTAGGAGTTGATTAATTTTATTTGGAAAAACTTTACAGTTTAAATAAAACAAATACAAACTATTTTTTTTACATTGAATACACTAAAATGCTTGCAGTTCAGGAACTCTCCTGCCATATTAAAATGATCAAATTTAGATATCACATCTGTAGCACTGAACTTGTTCCATGAAGCTATTGGCTAACGTGTGGTAGCCAGCTTGTGGTTAGTTTGATGGAGTCAGACAGCTGTCTTATGACGTGAATGTTTTTCTCCTGATGTTTAGCAGGAATGACAGAATTAAGGATTCCACGACCGGTGGCAGATGACAGGTTTTGAACCATTGACCTTGTAAAGCTTAACATTGAACCAGCCAATGGCTCCGTGGGTCAGTTTGCGCTAAGGTTTACTGAATATTGGTGGAATATGTTTTATGTCACTATTTTAAATTCAGGTCAGAATAGAGGGTTAACCTCTAAAGAGCATGTTCACGGTTGATAAAAATGTTTCCCATTACAGGATTTGCACACAAAATTCTTGATATCTCTGAACGTCCTATGAAGTTCAAGAACATGAAACCTGCATATTTAATAGAGTAGTAATAAGCTGAATTGACACAAATCGAATACTTTCAATAGTTACAATAACGAAATTGTCAAGATCCAAAAAAGATCTTCACTTTGCTACTGTTTCTTCGGCCTTGTAATCACTGAATATGAGTGTTGCTCTACAATCAGTTATTTCACAGAAGGGTTTATTTCACAGAAGTGATGGAAGAAGGATGGATTTTAATCATGTTGGAACAAAGCCTAGATTCTGAGCCATGTGCACATGCATGCACATTAGTTCACACCTTCACACACACACACACACACACACACACTTACACACACTCATACACACACACACACTCATTCACAGGCCCTTTGCCCAGCGAGCGGTGGTTTGGACGAAGGCCAGCTCAGCTCCAAATATAGACCTTTAGTTCTCTTGAGATTGTTAGTGGTAATTAACTGAGTTTTATTCTGGAATTGCCTTTGCAAGAGGTCAGGCTCTGGTGTAGTTCAGTGGGGGGGTGGTTATGCTGTGTAAGAAAGAGGATTGAAATGGGGGCACAAATTGGCCCCAAGGCTGCTTGTGGTTTGATGTTATACTGTAGGCTTATAGTGTAGGCCGGGGGTATTCAAATCTTACCCTACGAGGCCCGGAGCCTGCTGGTTTTCTGTTCTAACTCATCATTAATTACACCCACCTGGTGTGTACCAGGTCTCAATAAGTCCCATATTAGAGTGTTGTAATGAATAAACAGAGTGGAACTGGCTTTGAGGGCTGGTGTAGGCTTGAAAATGTTCTGTTTTTGGAGACAGTATACATTGTTTTTTTTGTGAATAATGTCTGTATGTAGTCAAAACTAAAGGCAGAGTGATAAAAGGCAGAAGTGTGCAGGTAGGTAGACATATTTCAGCAGTGCTTAACAGTCTTATGGCTTCAGGGTAGAAGCTGTGCAGGGTTTTGTCGGTAACAAATTGATGCACTGGTAACACACTGGTGCCATGTCTATGTGGTATAATAGAGAATAGTATGGCTTGATTATGTTTAGGTCCTCCCACTGATAACATCTGCTGTAGAGTTCTTGATTGACAGGAAGCTCGGCACTGCTGAGGATCTCAAGGTTGATGCAGCTGTCAATATGCTATCAATGGTGCAGCTGTAGACATTTTGGAGGGTTTGATGGCCCATGAAAAGGAATTTCAACCTCCTAAGGTGAAATAGGCTCTGATGTGCTTTCTTCACTGGATGTCTGTACTATGTTAGCCCACGGCTAATGTGTAGAGCTGTCCATTTATTATGGCAAAAGTAATGAACCGAACAAAGAGCCACTCAGGTAATGTTACACAAATTAGCTAATAGTTACAGAAATCAGGAATGCAGACAGGTCAGGTAAACACCAGGTTATTTTCCTTAAATGCACTCAATCTGTCCTGATGGTCATCAAAGTACAAACTATGCTTATATTCTCAAATATAAATATTGTAATGAACAAAATGTTGGAAGGGCAGATGTTGTTTGAGTTGGACGTACCTAGTACTGACAGGTGCCTCTGCTAGTAGTATGAATTAGTCTGAATCTTGAGCAAGCTGCCGACACAATGTTTAGTTCAGGAGAGAGTGGATTAGATTAATGCTCTGTCCTGGACAATCTTGGTAGAGAACGGGTGCACATTTGTAGACATTTCTTTGCTCATGTGAATTTACTTTTTTCTTCAGCTTCAGATCAATTCCCACTTGCCACTTATATTGTTGTTTTGGTATAGAGCACATGCTACTGTCTTCTATGTCTTTTGTGTTTGCTCTTCTCCTCCGTCTCTGCCCGTCTTCTCTCTCAGACTAATTTTCTCTCGTCCTTTTCATGCTTGTTCTCTGTTCTTTTTTCACTCCCTCTTCATCTTACTGTCACTGTTTTTTCTCTGTAGGCTCTGTTCCTCTGGTAGTGTGTGTGTGTGTGTGTGTGTGTGTGTGTGTGTGTGTGTGTGTGTGTGTGTGTGTGTGTGGGGCTAAGGCTAGTGTCTGGTAGTGTGTGTGTGTGTAGCTGGATGTATGTGTGACTGTGTCAGAGTTACAGAGAGGTCCTGTAGGTCATTGCAGACAGACAGAGGTAGGCAGACAGATGGATCCATTCATTTAAAAGCTTTGACCAGACTGTATGAACAGAGTGGCTTCTGGGAGCTGTAGTGTGGCTATACCACACTGTCTGTGGAAGTTGGACACTATGGAGTAGATCAAACCCTCTGTGGTACTGTCTAGCGCCCTTTTCATCAGCACGGTGCTTGCAATGCCGGGGTTGTGGGTTTGATTCCCACAGTAACAAAAATGTACACACTTACCGCAAGTTTCTCAGGATAAGAGCATCTTCAAAGTAACGTGAATGTAAATCTGTTTGGTGAATAGGGCCATAGCTCGACAAACTGTACTAGAGGTACTAGACCAGGACTGTTCTCTTCTGACAACCTGATGCAGTAGTTGGAGTATAATTCCTTCTGTCAACTCCGTGTCTTGTCAATATTCAAATTCTCTGTCCCCTATAATGCTTGTCAGTTACAATTTCCCTCCGGGTCATTGCCAAGGAGAGTCACATATCCAAATTGAATTGGAGTTGACTCCTCAATTGAAATTGAGTTCAGAGCTCACCTTTACTCTGCATTGTGAACATGTCAGTTATACTAACTTGAGCTGGTTTGCTACAGGGCTGCTTTCTTTTGTCTTCTTGCTGTTTTTCTGTCTGCCTTTCTGTTTGTCTCCTCTCTCTTTATCTCGCTCTCTGGCTGTCTTTGATACAAAGACACCAACACTGCCTGCTGTATTTTGCTTAGGGTAAACTTTCATCACAATGCACCATATTTGGGTGCCAACTAGCCTAGTATGGGCAGTGGAATACATCGGAGAGTGTAAATACAGGCGCATGAAACCCTAATCCCAGACGGGTTCAGCAGCACAACCAGTGTCATCCTCTGCGACACACCACAGCCCCGGTATCCATGGAAAAGCCCTGACCTTTGTAAAGTTGAGCACTTTAAATATTTAGGTTTGTGTTATGATGGATCTGTGTGGCCCTCAGTACGTGTGAAGGTCCTGATTAGGTCCATGTCAGACTCATTTAGCGAAGTGTCTCGCACCGTGTGGCTCGTTGTTTGAAAAGCATCCTTTTAAACAAACACCACCACCTGTCACCGATCGTTCTGGCACCCAGCACGGCACAAACACACCACTCTGACGAAAGCCACTCCCACACTGACAGCTCACACTATTCCCTTCACACACTCTCCCACACCCCCGCTCTCATTCTCCTGTCTCCCTGTTTATCATCTGGTGGACTGTCCTGCCGTTATGGCACCTGATCTCAGAGAGAACACGGTTATAAGCGACACATACTGTATCACTACTTAAAGTATCTTTAGGATATGTAATACAATGGTCATTTACAGTGGATGGTTTAAATGTTCAATGATGTACATTTAAGATGGTTAACTGCCAATACTATCTCTGTTTATCAATGCAGCCATACAAAATTTAGATATAACACATGTACTGTGTCCATACATTCTCATTGCTATATATCAGGGTTATTTCTTTTTTGTCTTTTTTTTTCATCTAAAACAATCTCCTGTGACATCAATTCGGTAAATATATGAGTCTAGAGATGTGTGTCCTGTTCTGTATTCAGTGCAACTGCCTAGTCAGCAAGTATAGTATTAATGCATTAGAAATGAGGCTAGATGCTACGAATTACAAGATGAGCTTCCCTTATTAAGATGTAAATTTCAGAGTAACTTCTGATATGAGAACATTGTCAATTGTAGTCTAAACTACATTTCTAAATATCATTGTTTTGGTTTCACTCGCAAAAGTTAGCCACATTCTATAGAAGCACCTAGTGTTGATGTGTATCGAGAGGGCTAAATTACACTCAGTCAAGATTAG
>JACXGM010021220.1:0-17370 GCA_016801145.1 Umbra pygmaea
CATTCAACTGCACAATCAACTGCACTTTTCTATCTTTCTCCCTTACCCGACCCATTGTGTTATTCTTGTGTATTTGTATTCATGTGTAACTGTCTGTACTTGCACCTTTGCTTTATCTTGGCCAGGTCGCCGTTTTAAATGAGAATTTGTTCTCAACGAGCCCACCTGGTTAAATAAAGGTTAAATAAAAAAAATAAAATAAATGTGATGTTTTGTCATTTTCAAAACTTGAGAAAATTCAATTAAATATTCCATAAGGGGATCACAGTCAAAATTCTTAGAAAAATGGCAGATGTTAATTTCTTACTTTAATAGCTTGCAGAGGCTCCGCTCAGATCTGAGTTAGATCATAAGATGCTCCTAGTCCACAAAGTGTAATTTATTTTTGTTTCTGTATATGTCACAGTTGGTGTTGTAGTGAGGAGAGAAACGGAGACCAGAGCAGCGAGGAGCATTCGTGATGTTTAAAGAACACGAGCGAAGAGGACGGACTGCATTGGTCTGAATCTTACATTTGCACAGGTCTTAGCCATACATATTGGCATAATATACCACAGCCACTCATGCTTTATTGCTAGTATAAACCAATTACCAATGCAATTACAAGAGTTAAAAGTTATGTGACACCATTCCTGTCATATACGGCCTAACATACAATGCATTTCAACCAATCGCCATTCACAAATTGAATTATACAATGATACTTACCCCACTGTAGTGGCAGTGGGACGAGGGTTGTGCTGTGGTTGTGATGAAGCACCAGGGGACTGGGTGGAGTCTGTCCCTCCTTTCTCCCAGTCGAAGGGCTCATTCTCTGTGATTATACGTTCCTTCATGCTGGTCTCAAACACTGACATCAGCAGCTGAGTACAGGGAAATGGTTTTATTTTACTTGTATGCCAAATGGCGCCCTATTCCCTAAATAAATGTACATATTCATGTACTTAATCAAACATTTTCTGAGGGCAGAAAGATTATAATTGGTTCACTCCAATGCCCAACCAAAACGCGGAGGAGGCAGGAGTTCAGGAACATGTTTGATTAAGGAATAATACTTATTCATAAATAAACAACTTAAAATGAAACATTCTCATTATACCTTTGTAGTAAAGAGGAATAAGAGGGACATTTTAGATGCAATGTTGTAATTGGTAATAGCAAATAAAGAAAGAAATGTTGGTTCAGCCACCATTCAGTATGCTTGAAAATATGTGAACCCCTTGTGCAATTACAGATTTTAGTTTAATATTTTTATTTAATCTGAACAATTTTTTTATGCCACAACATGTTCACATTTACCAATTCCATATGTTGGTTCTGAGGAAATTGTGCATGTAGTAGAAAAACTAAATTAAAAAGGAAATAGTGCAGGTGCAAAGTGAACCCCAAGATGCATTGGTTAAATCAAGTAGGTAAGTGGAATCAGGTGGCTAAATTTTTGGGTACACAATTACATAACCGATCAAAGGAGAGACCTTAAGTAAAATGTTAGGGCAGGACTCTAATAAATAACATTGAGAAACCTGGTCAGTTGCTGTTCCCCATACAGATTACTTCAAAACACATCATCCGAACTATGGCCTCTCCGACTTTCCCAGGACCTTCAACATGAGGCAGCGCAAATTGGCATAGCACTGCCCAGGATTTGGGGAAAATAATTTTCTCTCTTGCCACATCGCTCTACAGTGACTCCTTGTGTGCAGATCGTGAACCTGTAAATCCAGTCATGGATAGTTGTTCAGCATAATCATCCCATACCTGAGCTGACTGAAGGCTTCCGTGTTGGTTGAGCAGTGAAAAAATAAATGGTCGGCTCTGCAACATGTGGATGAATGAACCATGTGAGTGCCCCTCACTATCCCTCATTCTTCCAAGGATAGTTGCGGAGCTGCCAACCAGGCAGTGATAATTGGGACCAGGCAGTGATAAACCAGGCTGACCAGGCAGTGATAAAGAAACAACATTCCAAGAAGAAAGGAGACTTCAAAGGACATCAGGAAGTGGTTGTGACTATAAAACTATATAGGATAGGCTATAAAACCTTCTAAAAACAAAAACAAAAAACCCCCAAAAGCAGCAAAAATTATAAATCAAATAAGTGGAAACCAAAAGTATTGTTCAGAGATATATAGAGATATGTACTGCTTCAACAGTAAGAATAACACTTGCAGAGATCCTTCCCTCTGTTTTTCAGTAAACTCCAAAGCTAGAGTAGGTTCACCGCATTGGAAGGCTTCCAAACGGATGGAGGTGACAGCCCCAAATCACGAGTCTTCATGATGTGCTTCCACAAATTTTGTGACAAGGAGGCTGTGTTGCAGTGGAGGGGCAGAGAGGAGTATCTATTGGGGAAGTAAGGGATTTATATTCCCGGACTTCATCAGCTCAGGTGTTACAAGTGTATAAATCCATGTGGCAGATTTTTTTCAGGATTTTTTCAACAAATTCCTCATTTCATTCACTTTAAACACCATAAAAATAGCATTTAATTGTCTTTAGAAGCTCTACAATGATTATTGTAGTGCATCAAGCTTTCATTTTTTTAATGAATACTTTATTTTTAATGAATACTTTATTTTCCGTGGACATAATATCCTGCTGCTAGAGCATCGGTAATGCTCATGCTCCCTTATTGCAGGTCTGGAGTTTTCTAAGTGTTCTTGTCACCTATTAATTTATTTATTACAGGTATCCTTTGTCTGTTCGGTACGTTTGCTTTTTGGCCTGTATTTGTCTTGGGGATGGGATATATTTGTCATGGGGATGGCAGGTGGCACCCCTATTCAATTCCTGTGTTGGAATGTCCAGGCTTTAAATAACCCAAACAAGAGGTACTGGGTTTTCTCCCATTTGAAAAAGTTTAAAGCAGAGAGTAACTCGAATAATGTGACCACTAAATGATTTGCCTTCAAGCTTTGTTGATTCAATTTTACTAACATTGTATCGCTCACGGTGTTTCGGCACAGATGATTATTACTGTCACACAACGGGCTGATGCTACTTGTGACACATGCCATGAAGACTGACGGTGCAGATTACAAAATGAAGAGCGAGAGCATAAAAAGCATGTTTGATAAATGAGGGCCAATATGTTTATTTCTTTGAGAGATGATATTGTAAGCAATAAAATTATACTTTCCCAAAAATTAAACCAAACTATTGTATATTATTGCCCTTTAATTAAACAAATGTATTTGTTATCCGATTAATCAATGGAATAATCGGTAGAATACTCGATTACTATAATCAATGGCTGCAGCCCTAATTTTGATGATGTGGATATGGACAATATATCACCAACTGATATTTGCAGGAGACTTGAATTGCATTATTGATCCGAATCTGGACCACTCCACCCCAGATTTATGTCTTCCTTTAGGATGCTCCTCTGAATTTTGAAATGAATCTGATTATGGCCCTTTGAAACTTACATTTACGTTTGAGTCATTTAGTGGACACTCTTATCCAGAGCATTTTACAGTGACTACAGGGACATCTCCCTGAAGAAACTTAGGCTAAAGTACCTTGCTCAAGGACACATCGACATCTGGCTCAGTAAGGAATCGAACCAGCCACCTTCTTAATACAAGTCTGACTCCTTATCCACTAAGCCATCTTTACCCCTCTTCACATTGTTCTCAGAGTTCAACATCATACTCCTCCATGCTGGAGATTCAATTATCTGTTGCAGATTTCTTGGACTTTATCAATACCTCCATTGTTAACTTTCTGTATTCAGCTCAATCTCCCCTCGCTCCTATGGGAGACACTTAAGGACTATCCAAGGTGAGATTATCTATTACTCTTCTCTTCTAAATAAAACCCGGAATATCTTTCAATTTTTTACTTTACACATATAAATTCCCATCAGACAACACCAAAATGACTCTGTTTTGGATGCTGTTTTGGATGCTGTGGAAACTCCCACTGTTCCGGCTGATGCTTTGGCTTTAGGTCAAATGGACTCCCCTCTGACCCTTGAATGTGTTGGGTTTCCAACTGAGTTATTTAAGAAATTCCACACCCAGATGAACCTTACTATTATCAATGTTGAATGATTCACTGGAACTTGGTGTGTTGCCTCCAACCCTAACACAAGAGTCAATAGCACTTCTTCTTAAGAAAGGGAAAAACCACACCTTCTGTTTAATTCAGAAGAAGGTGCTTGTGAAGTGAGCCATCTTGAAGTAGTCCTTCCAGGGGTCATTTCAGAGGAACGGACTGGCATAATGTTAATTAATGTTTTTACATTCAGAATTTGTTAAACATAATTTATTCCAGACAGTTCTCAAACTCCACTGAGCTTGTGGTCTCCGTGATGCCAAGATGGCCTTTGGTAGAACTGAATGGGAGTACCTATTTGCTGATCTTTTTGCATTTGGATATGGAAACAAATGTAGCTTGTTGATCCAGCTTTTGTATGCATCCCCCAGGACAAAGGTGTCTGTACAAAGGACACTTGCTTGGACTACTTTGCCCTGGAACGCAGAACCTTGCTCTTTGCCATCGCTATTGAGTCCCTTTTGGTGGCGGGCCTCTGTCTCTTTCCATTCCGTGATGGGCCTCTGTCTTTTTCCAAGGTGTATCATTTGAGGGTGTTGATCATAGGTATCGTTGTATGCTGATGACCTGCTGCTTTATGTACAAAACCCTACAACCTCCTGACCCTCCATTCTCTTCACTCTGTAGAGCTTTGGTTACATTTCTGGTTACAAACTTAATCTCCAAATGAGTGAGAACTTCCCAATCAATCCAGCAGCATTGCAGCCTCAGCAGATCGGCTTGCCCTTTCAGCTTGGAGGGAATGTGACTCGTATGTTACCTACCCTCTTCTCTGCAAACTATTCCCCCCTTCTCACTCAAAATAAGGCAGATTTTAAGAGGTGGGGTAATTTACCTCAGTCATGTATAGGAACGAATAATTCTGGTAAAATGAATGGATACAACAAAATAATGTACATTTTTCCGACCATCCTGTTGCTTCTGCCCAAGTCTTTATTTAAGTAAATCAATCAGTCTGTTCCTTCATTCATTTGGGATGGAAAGTTACCCAGGGTCTTTATTTAAGAGATGCAAATTCAGTGGAGGCTTGCACTTCCCAACTTTCTTTATTATAACTGGGCGGCCAACTTTCAGAAGCTCCAATTCTTTTAGCATTTTCCAAGTACTCCTAGAGATACTATCATGCATGTCTACATATTTTAAGGCTTTACAGTGTTTTGCTCTCCCAATATCCCCCTCAGACTAAACAGGTAATCCTGTAGTACAGTCTACACTAAAAATCTGTTACCAGTTCCAGACCCATTTTAAATTTTCCTCTGCATCCACTATGGGCCCTATTGAGAAAAAACACATTCCTCCCTCTTGCATTGACAAGAAATTGATTCCTAACCCTCCCACTTTAATGAACCGTCAAAGACAATATGAAAAATGTACCATACGCTGTTTTGAATGAAAAAAAAAACATTTTATATTATTTAATTACATTTCTAAAAAACACAGCAACAAACCCAAACAATCCTGTTTGAAAGCAGTACAAGTATGTTTGTGGCACTACTTCAAGGTAATTTCCTTGTTTCTTGATGGTACCTGATAGTCCGGCTTGGTGTAGTAGTCAAGGCCCAATACGTGGTCAAGAAAGATGTGGAACTCTGAAGGCATATGTTTTAGCAGCATCCGATGGTCATATCGCTCTTTTATTTGCCCAACTTGCTCCTGCACATAACAGATAAACATTTAATTTTTTAACTTTATTCCATTTCATAGAAACATGAAGGATTACATTACATTGTGTTTCTTTATGTTTGCATTTTACTACATAGCTGGAGCCAGGGCACAAAATGTTCTTTGTACAGTACATGCAAACACATCTGAGTTTCCGTGCATGTGAAACTTTAACTTAAAGGGATACATCACTGATTAGTTTTAGGCTTTGTTTTAGTAGAAACCTGGTAGCATTTTCGAATGACCATTCTTCCCTACCTCATGTCCCCGAGACGCCAAGGATCAATAAATATCTCTATTTTGTGTCTGGAAAAAATGCCTCTGTTGATGCTTAACGATAATTGTTGTATCATCTGAGGCATTTTATCCAGAAACAATAGAGATATTTCTCGTCTCAGGGGGGACATGAGGGAGGGAAGCACGGCCATTCAAATTACTACCAGGTTTCTACTCATACATCAATGATTAGCATTAGGCTTTGTATCCCTTTAATTTAGCAATTATTTTAAGGTCCGCAGTTTGATACCTATGTGTAGGCCAGACATAGCCAGCACAGAATTTTCCAACTGAAGCAGAAGTGAGTCAGCAAGTGCAATAAAGGAAGAACCTCTGATAGAGTTGGTAGAGACAAGGGGCAAGTTTCAGAGAGAAGATTGAAAACTGTTTGTTTAACTTGCAAAATTCTTCCAATGTTTACCTTGTACCAGTTCCTGAAATTATATTTGGTCATGGACGAATATGTAATAATTCAGGGATGAGTACTGTGTATTGGGCAGGTTAGCCCCACCCGGTGGCCAGGCATGGACTATATTCCGTTATTCATTCAAAGTTTGTCTTTGTATTGTCTTAGTGACTGCACCTCTATTTACATCAGCTGTCTCTTGTTATGTAATCAGTGTTCGTTATATGTAGCCCTCTGCCTGATTGTTACTGTGTTTCATTGTTTCCCCTATAACTTGGGTTTTGCCATTGCCAGGATGCATGGAGTAAGTAGAGCTAGAATAGCATATCTGTAGTAGTGTGTATTTCGTGATTTCTATGTGACTTCAATGTGTCGTAGCACATTGCTATAAGAGGCATGCTGCGTTCATTATTTACCAACCGTGACTATGCCACGTATTGCATATGTAAGGTGATAGTGGACTATTTCTGTATGGTTTGTTAAGCTCCTCCATTGATACTGTGCTACTTCTACAAATAAAACAACTATGGCAAGCACTCCTGCATTTCGCCTCCAACAACCTGCAACATTACAGAATCAAAATAATTTACCTTGTCCTTGATTTTACGCCATGGTAGCTGTCCAACTGCAAATTCCACTAACATGTAAAATAAAGACCATAAGTCATCGTGGCGCCCCATTTCCTGGGAAGAGTTGAATAGAAAATAAAGGGATTTTAAATATGATTTATATATTATTTAAATTACAACAGTATAACATTCTTAGATGTACATCTGACTTTTTCTATATTTCCAGTAAGCAGTTGTGCCAGTGAGTCAAAATTAGTCAAATATGTTTGTACATTTACGTGTTTGTGTACTACTACACCCATTTAAAAATAATATATTTTATGACTTCCACCCCAAAAAAACTTTCAGATACATAATATATCATATATCATCATGCATTAAAGGAACACTTCACATCCCTAAACAGCTCAAAATCATTGTGTTGGTCCTGTTTCCGACACAATAGTCACAAAAAAAAACTCAACACGTTCAGTCTTTACTCGGCCACCATATGTTTTACAAAGACCTTCGGTGGCATCACTGCAACATATTCGAAAATACATCTAGATTCACACACATTTCACCCAAATTTTGGAATAACTTATAGGTAACCTTTTGAGCGCTTGTGTGGTAGATGTCCGGAGTGCTTCAAGGGTATTTTTTAATAGCCTATATATGATGCTGTGTTCCAATTTGGTTATCACTATGACATTTGGAGATATGTAGGGGTTTTAGCTCTCCTTACATTCCCCATTACTGTCTGTAGTTGGGGGCCTCCAACACATAAACAGGTAATTTTGTGCAAATTTATCTAAAAGTGCCAAATTTGGCAAAGATGTAGCTCAGGTCATGCTGAAGTGATTTAGCTAGGGCGCCAGAACCAGCGACCCTCAGGGGCCAAGATGGTGGCCAAATCCATTATGGATTCGACCATAACTTTTAAACCACATGAGCTACAATTATAAACTTGATGTCATTTTCAGCTTAATTGGTCATGGAAAACACATAGGAATGTTTATATTTATGATTCAGCATAACTGGACCCCTTAATCCTCCAATTGCAATATTGCTGCTGTCCAAAAAAGTAGTTAATACTTTAGTATAGGGCCTTACACCACATTGTTTGTGCCAATTTTGGCACAGATGCAGCTGACAGCATACTGAAATGATTTAGCAAGGGTGTCAGAGCCAGTGGACAACAACAGTGAAAGATGAAGATGACCAACAACAGTGTTTAACCAACTACTTCCTTTCCTACCAACTTCCTTCCTCGCGTAAGTAACCACGTGTACCTTTTTCTACAAGTGTTTTGTTCTTAATATGACTAAAATTGCAAAAGAGAAAAAATATCCTGCTTTATGTCCCTCACAACAAACTAGCAAGTTGTCACAACAAGCTGACGTTAGCTAGCTGTCTGGCCCTTCCACGCTTTAAGAGGCTGTGACACAACCTCAGCCTTCCTGGGCCATGGGAAAAAGAGTGCATGAGCAGCTTGGGAGGCAACACCAGATCTCACAGAATCCCTGGTTACCCTCACTTGGACCCTGAACAGATTAACAATGACGTCCATGTCCAAAGTCTGGAGCGTATGGTCGTTGTCATCAGCAGCGTAGGTGAAGCTAGACTTTTCTAGAATGGTACCAAGTCTCTCAAGAATCTACCTCCCACCCAATTCACACTGATTCAGCACATCAAATGAGCACTGCTACAGCATTTTTTTTTTAACAATTTGACATAATAAAAATATTACCTTGCAATATTAATTGTGTCTTATTCTTTCTTATATGATTACATTTTGAAAGCATTTAACTTTTATGAGGAAATTAATCAACATTGAGAGTAACCTTCCAAGTTGTGGTAAAAAAAAATTTTCAACCACAGTCTTGAAAAGAATACAGGTCCCAGACTTACACAAGCATAAATATAAATATGTCAATGGACTTCCTGTGGTCAATAAACATAAAATAGACACTACATTCTCATTTGTAGCACATTTGGTTAAAAATTTGTAGACAAAACCCTTTTTCGGACAGTGGCCATTTAGAGAATTTGGGGGGTCCTGATATATCCCATCATAAACGTAAGCATTCCTATGGGTTTCCCATGGTCAAAAAAGGTAAAAAAGAGATCAAGATATTTGTATCTCATCTGGCTAAAAAACTATAGCCAAATCCCTTTCAGGTGGCGGCCACATTGGATTTGGCCGCCATCTTGGTCTCAGGGACCATTTGCTCAGGTGCCCTGGCTAAATCATTTCAGTATGCCCTCAGCTATATCTGTGCCAAATTTGGTGTTTGCAGATGAATTTGCACGAACAATGGAGTGTAAGGCCCCATACTATAGCAAAAATTGCTTTTTTGACAGTGGCCATATTGGAATTGGAGGGGTCCAGATGCTCCGGGTCATAAGTATTAACATTCTTATGTGTTTTGCATAATCATTTAAGCTGAAAAAGATTTCAAGTTTATATTTGTAACTCATGTGGTTCAAAAGTTGTTTGGGCAGTGGCCATACTGGATTTGGCCACCATCTTGGCTCCAAGGGTCGCTGGTTCCGGTGTCCTAGCTAAATCATTTCAGTATGAACTGAGCTATATCTGTGCCAAATTAAAGTGCTTAAGGCCCCCAACTACTGCCTACAGAAACAACTGCCTACAAAAACAACTGCCTACAAAAACTACTGCCTACAAAAACTACTGCCTACAAAAACTACTGCCTACAAAAACTACTGTCTACAAAAACTAAATGTGGCCAATAAAATCAGTGGTGCATTTAGTGAGTAACTTTTTTGTTGTTTGAGGAGAAAGTGAAAGAGAGCATCAAGAATTTTGCCTATATAAGAATGACAACAAAACACAGTAAATTCTAAGAACTAGCTTGTATCTGGTACTTTAGTATTACTTTTTAGCAAATCATGTATATCAAATGCAGCATTTCAGTTAAAGTTGTAAATTTTAGCATACAGAAAGTCTACCGTCTATGTTTTGAATATCTTTCAGAAATTTTTTAAAACTACGAATGATCTTAACCATGTGTAGAACGACAGCAACATTGGACACGTTGTTCTGTAGCCTATTGCATTGTTAAAAGGTAATTCCAAAGCAATATCAAATTATTTCCAGGGTATTAACATTTTTGTTTTTAATGTTAGTTTGTTTTTAAACTGCAAATGCTACAGTTTTTTTTCATTTAGCAGACGCTGATATCCAGAGCGACTTACACTAAGTACGGGGACAATCCCCCATGTCATTAACTTAGGGTTAAGTGCCTTAAGACATTCGAGAATCAAACCAGCAAACTTCTGACTACAAATCTGACTCCTTGATCACTCAAGTAGCAAAAGGCAGAAGAAATTCTACCACAGACATCTGTGCTTAAGAGGTAGATAAATATATTCATCTAATCTGTGAGATATTTACACATATTTATAGGAAAATCAGCAATATATCAACATGCATGGGAGACTTTACACAGCATTCTCATTTTATCTTGTTACATGCAGGGTTGCTGGCAGGTAAAGTTTCTAGTGGCTGTTTTTAGATCTACCTGCCACAGTGGTTGGTGAACCAAAAGGTTATCTTTATGCCCTGTGACAATGCAATAACCAAAATCAGTTAACTACATTTATTTTAAAGAACAGACTTGTCTGAATACATTTCCCAGTTTATAATTTTGACAACATGAGCATAAAAAGACAAAATATTTACTTTGTTTTTGTGTGCGTTGACTGAGGCATATCGGACGGTTCCTCGGAAACCAGCAACAGTTCGAGGCTGCAGGCAAATCAAAAGGTAAAGTATTACTAGTATTTGTAAGATGTATACTTTAATGTCTTAGATAAATACCAATTCTAAAATCACCCTCCTAGGTACATCCTTTAACAGTTTACTCTTCGAGATTAAAACACAAGAATATTTTACAAACATTGACATGTTGGAAAACAATTTGAACAAAATAAATTACTCAGAACAATTATCATTTACAGTATTTGAATGAAGCATTCATTCCACATCCTTCAGAACCAAGTAAACATAATTGCTACATACTGTAAAACAGTCAAAATTGATCCAAGTAAACATAATTGCTACATACTGTAAAACAGTCAAAATTTATCCAAGTAAACATAATTGCTACATACTGTAAAACAGTCAAAATTGATCTGAAGAGCCAGAAGCCCATGATTCACGGAACATCTGCCATTTTAAATGTAAATAATATTTTTTTGCCACGTGTACAATTAAAGCTTTACATATGCCTAATGTAAACAGAATGAATCTACTGTTAAAATAAAAAAAGTAATAATTCATTAAGAAACATAAGGGGTCACACCAATACTGATCAGTTTTGTTCATGCTTGTTTGCTTATTTCTTTGGCTCAGTAAGTAATCTCTTGCGAACAGATACTTGTGAACAGAGTAAACATCAATAATCTTTCAAGGTTGACAAAGAATTGTGCGATTATGTAAGCATCTGTAGTCCTTGGGTTTGAGGCTTTCCACTTCATGAATCAACATAATTAGAAGGCAGTGCTTACACTGGGGAAAGATTTGTCTCTCTGAGTGTTTCCACTAGAATCCATAAGTACAAAGTCAAATGTGGACGTATTGTGAAACATTCATTAAAATAGTTTTTTGTTCATTTTCAACAAGGGTAACATTACAAATTTTTTGCTAGGGAGAGGACTTTGCTTCCTTTGTTTGCAGAGTGGTATCACATCTGTATTCAGTGGTATTCTGAACTGAACACACTGTCAAGTCCCTTGTCATCTATGGAACATTCGATAACTGAAGCCACTTAGGTAAACAAACAAATTGCACAGGGGTCTGCGTGGCATAGGTTCTCTGACTTTCCCCGGGCCTCCTGCACAAGGGAGCGTAAAATTGGCATAGCGCTGCATAGGATTTGGGTTAGATAAGTAAGTTATCTATCCTGCCACATCGCTCTCCAGCAACTCCTTGTGTTCAGATCGGGAGCCTATAAATCCAATTGCGGAAGTATAGTGAGTGAATGTAATCATTCCGTCAATGATCCGACTAAAGGCATCCATGTTGGGTGAACAGTGCGAAAAGAATAGGCGGGTTGGGCGACATGTGGTTGGATGTACGCGCCACTCCTCATCCCATAGTTCGGTAGAAGGAGTTGCGGAGCTGCCGACAAGACAGGACTAGATAGAGAATTGGGAAGGGAGGAAATTCTGGAAACCCCCCCCCCCGAAAAAAAGAAATTTGCACACTAATCCTTACATTGTACACTGACCTTTTTCGAAACATTACACAAAACCTGTGCACAAAATTGTCTACTAGGCTTTTCCCAACTTTTTGTCAGACACAAAGGTGGCTGCTTTTCAGCCCAAGAATGCATTTTTAACCAGTCCTAAACCAGAAGTTACCTAAATGCTTTTTGGCAACAAGTAGATGATATTTCACACTTTATGTCATGCATTATACTGTATGTCAGATTCTGATGTGGCTGGTAAAGGTTTAAAAGATGTAGGAAACTTCAACACTGTTCTAACAACTCTGTCGCTATCAGGTTGCTGGGTATTTTCCTTTTCACTTGACACTGAATTGAGTTCGAGGATTTCAGGGCCCTATTCTAACACAATAACACTGAAAAAAGAAAAAGAAGATAAAAGTGTAAGCTAAAGACAGTTTATAGTAAATTAGAATACAGGTCAAAATACATTGCTGTATACAGTATATACAGCTAACTGTAGCTATTGCCAATTTAAACAGCTGCAAGCAGCAATAAAGGGACTCAAGCAAGAACAAACAAAACCACTTAGTTATCCATTAAATGTAAGTATAACAGAAAAGTTGAGTGTATTCTTGGTGTGACCCCTGGCTATGAGGAGAACAAAAAGCTTGGTGACCACACTCACGTCACTCTGTCATACTGCACGTGACAGCCATGGGGGTACAAGGATCTGATGGAGAAACGGGTTGGAGCATGCACTTCAAAATCAAAAGTCCAAAGGAACTGTGAAAAAAACAAAAACAAAGGCAAGCACTGAAACAAAAGGAATAAATAAATACAAGGAAAGAGAACAAAAAATAAGCTAACAAAGAACAGTGATGTACAGTTACATAAAATTGATAAAACGATTACAACTGTTTATACTTAAAGTTGATAAGAAATAAGGTCCTTGTTCACCATAAATGGCAACAACTGAATAAAATACTGTTAAAATGTAGATCATTTACATGTTGTTAGAACTTCCAAACAACTCCTGCCTCGCATTTTATCACCTAAAGTGTGTAGAGTGGCAACACAAATTATTTGAACCATTTGGAAGTACCTGGATTTCTGCATAAATTGGTCATAGAATTTTATTAGATTTTCACCTAAGTTACAACAATGGACAAACATAGTTGGGAAGAGGTCTTGGCGTTGGTGCTTTTTTTTCTCTTTACATATTTCTGTGTGTTCCTGCCAAACAACTCAACTTTGGTTTCATCTGTCCACAGAATATTTTGCCAGCTGCACTTTTCTACATCCAGGTTTTTTTTGTGAATGTCAGACATGAATCAATGTTATTTTCTGCACAGCAGTGGCTTCCTCCATGGTGTCCTCCCATGAGTTTCATTCTTGTTTAGTGATTTATGTATGGTAGAAGCAGAGATGTTAGCATGTTCCATTACTGGTACTTTAGGTCTATAGCTGAAACCAGAGTTGACAATTCTATTTGCAGACTTAGACTTAATTCACCAATATATTGACGTTTAATCTGTTCAAAAGATGTGAGACTCGACTTGGACTTGTAGTCATTGGACTTGTGCCTTAGACAGTAAATATAGAATAGCTAAATCTAAGGGGAAAAAACGCCTTCCCACCTTGTTCTCATACGGCTCTGAATCTGACAACTCAAGCGATTGAAGTTGAAAGTCACCTAGGTAATGTTAGCGACAGTGAGCGGGAAGCAAACAGACAGAGGGGCAATTGGAAGTGCACCTGTTCCATTCAATTGTTGTTGGCTACAAAGACTCTAAAACTGAATGGAGGAAAAAATAGCTTATTGTAAAACTGTGGCTCAGCCATCAGAAATGCAGCTAGCGCAACATCAAATGTCTTGCACCACTTGAAGGGACACAGAGAGAGGTTATTCAGACTTAAGAGAGCAGGATTCTCACTGAATGACAACAGGGAGAATGCACACTGTTTTGACTGAGAATGTCCAGGTGGCTTTCTGCTTTTTATAGCTGCCCAAACACAGCCGACCAAACACAAATCTTGCGGCTGTGTTGCCACGAAAACGGATTGACGCATAGTTACATTTTTGGAGAGGTGCACGTCAGCTACAGCGTAGGCTATGGCATAAGGTACGGCGTAGGCAGCCATGCCATAACCACGATGCAGAAGTATAAATCCAGCAAAAAAAATATTTCTCTCTTGCCTTTCAGGGCAAGTAACAGAAGATTTTTTCCAAGACCAGTGGCCGAAATTGGTATTACAGCAGCAAACACTTTTTCTCTCGTCTCAGGGCTTCCGTATTTTTGAGTGTTTTTCATAACTCCAAGTCAGGGCAGCTCTAACCAACACCTACAATCTCATCTTTGATAGGACACCAGGTTAGCTGACTCCAATTCGCTTTTATGTTTCAAAATCCAGTATCTTAGAAAAGTAAGTACACCTATCACATATTTTTAAATATTTGATTATAACTTTTCATGTGACATCTTTGAAGAAATGACACTTTGCTACGATGTAAAGTAGTAAGTGTACAGCTTGTATAAAAGTGTACATTTGCTGTCCCCTAAAAATAACTCAACACACAGCCATTAAAGTCTAAAGTGAAAAATATTTATATGAGTTGGTGTGTTGTCCTGTTCACTTACTGTATTTGAAACTCTAGGATTTTGGCCAAGTCGATCCTATCAAATAAATAATTTGTACTCCCTTAGCAGATTACTTTGAATGCAAATTATTTTCTCAGTTTCACTAGATACATTAATGTATACATACAATATTATAAGAATGCCACAATACTTTGCAAATTCCATCAAAATTAAAAACAGCCTCAAAACTTCTATTATGATATTTCACAAGGAATGTTAGAACATTTTTAATTAGTATTATGAAAATGTGTATATAAATAATACCTTGACCCTTTATTTTTAGATTGTCAGGAGCAGTCATGAAAAGTTTTTTTTAAAACACCTGATCCTTCCTATTATAAAAAAAGTTATTCATTTCCTACAATTATTTATTCACTATCTGAAAAGACAAAGAGAAGTGATTCCTTCTTCAATGTGGAGAACATATTTTATGTATGTAAATATTTAAAGTATGTAGGGATACTGGCTGGGGCATTACAGCTACACCGTAAGTGTATGATTGAGGCTACTGGCTGGGGGCTGGCATAGATGCAATTTGTAGGTAATTGGGACTGTAGAGGCCCTTACTACACTTGCTTCCCTGGAGACCTGCCATGATGTGGGGGAGGGGCTTATGTATGTATCAAACAGGGAATGGAAGAGGACATAATGAGCAGGAAGGAATCCTGGAGTAGAAAAATACATATTTCCACAGGGGAAGATAGATAAAGAGAGAAAAATAGTCATGCTCATCCTGAATCAATGAGCTAAAGTTGACATGATGGCTAAAGAAACAAGAATAAAAAGGAATTGGTGGTGAAGATAAGAAGTAGAGGGGAACAGGGCAGTGGTGGTGGTGGTGGGGGGACGAGCGGTGCTCACCAGCGGAGCCTAGGGGCATCGCCCACTGACGCATGCAGGCAAATTAAATATTCACCTCACGCGGATGCACTCGCCAAGCTCTGAAGAGCACAGAGCGTGCAAAAGGGGCGAGTGAGAGAGCCGCGGTGAGGACACCGACAGTGTTAGAGCCAGGGAGAGAAGAGAGGGAGAGAGCTAAGGGTGAGTGGAGGTAAACACAAGAGACCAGATAAGTCTTGGCGAGATGAAAGGGGTGAAGAGTTACTGTTACCACTTGCACAATTCATTCCAGTGTTAATTCTTACATTGTATTTGCCTGTTACTCAGTATACTAATTTGATCTACCTCTAAATCTCGATTTATTTGCACTAATTGTACATTTACTTACATCTACCTCTTTCAATTTTGATTGTATTTTCTATCTTTCTTCCTTACTCTACAATCTGTGTAATTCTTGTGTATTTGTCTTCATGTGTAACTATGTCTGTACTTGCACCTTTTTGCTTTATCTTGGCCAGGTCGCCGTTTTAAATGAGAAATTGTTCTCAACGTGCCCACCTGGTTAAATAAAGGTTAAATAAAAAAATAAAAAAGAGAAATGGAGTCGAGGGAGGAAAGAAGAGTAGGAAATTGGAGAGGAAAACTGAGAGGAGCGAAGTGAAAAGGGAGTGGAGTCGAGAAATGCGTGCGAGGGACAGCGAGAAGGCAAAGAAGGGAGGAGAGGAGAAAAGATGGAGGGTACAGGGAAGAGTGGAATAAGGGAAGATAAGAAGAGTCCAGGAGAAAGGAGGAGTGGAGACAGGGAAGATCCAAGAAGACATTATCTGGAGAGGAGTGAAAAGTGCATGATGCAAGTGGGGGAGGCCAGGGGAGATGGAAGTGGACACGAGGGGAGCGGTGGAATGGGAGGGGGAGTAAGAAGGGAGTGGATGAGCTAAAATAAGATCAGAGAGAAAGAGCACTTTGGATACACCTCAGTGTGTCTGTCTCTCTGTCTGTGTCTCTGTCTCTGTCTGTGTCTCTGTCTGTGTCTCTGTCTGTGTCTCTGTCTGTGTCTCTGTCTGTGTCTCTGTCTGTGTCTCTGTCTGTGTCTCTGTCTGTGTCTCTGTCTGTGTCTCTGTCTGTGTCTCTGTCTGTGTCTCTGTCTGTGTCTCTGTCTGTGTCTCTGTCTGTGTCTCTGTCGTGTGCCTTTGCTAGGATGTGTTTCTGTGTGAGAGAGAGAAAGCAGAAGACAGAATGAAAATTCGACATTAACTACTGAGTCTATAGAGAAGCAGAGGGGGAAGAAGAAAGACATCAGGGAGACAAAGACAGTGTGTCAGTCAATGTAGTTTCAGCTTAGTTTCAGTTCAAAATCCCTTTAGAGTTTCAATAACATTTAAAACAGGGGTCTCTAAAGACCTACTGGTCCTGTAGACCTACTGTACTGTTGTTTTTCCACTCTAAATGCACATAATGCAGCCTCATTCAGCTTACATGTATAAACCAGCTAATAATTGGAATCAGGTGTGCTAAATTAGGGTTGGAGTGAAAACAATCAGAACAGTAGCTGTACAGGACCAGGTTGGAGATCCCTGATTAAAACCAACTACAAACACTAACTACAAGGATCACTGTATATCAGCCGCGGTCGGTGGATCTTAATTGGGGAGGACGGGCTCGTATTACGCTCGGGACCGGAGTGAATGGAATGGTGCGCAACGCACAAAACCCAGTGTTTTTTGTTTTGCACACTGGATTTT
>JACXGM010021221.1:0-17370 GCA_016801145.1 Umbra pygmaea
AGTAGGTGTAGGATCGAGCCGGCAGGATGTGGAATTTGATCTCACAATTAGATCACTTATGGCAGCAGAAGTAGTTAGTGAGAAAGCAGAGAGAGAGTTTGTTGAGTGAGCGGAATCAGTTAAAGTTAAATGAACATGTGGGTCACTTGTATGTGAAGTGGTTTTGGTAATGGATGCAGTGATTGACTTCAGTTTATCAAAAAAATATTGAGAAAAGCTATTTACAAGCCCCACAGAGCCTGAAATAAAATGTTGCGGTGGATTAGTGAGTTTGTTAACCATTGCAAAGAGTGATTTGGGCCTGCACTTAGAATTCCTAATGATATAGGTGTAATAAGAGGATCTTGCACCGTTAAGGGCTGTATGGTACTTATGCAAGTGTTCTTTAAAAGCCAAAGAGTACACAATTAGTCCAGTTTTCCTGTATAGTCTTTCTAGGCGGCGGCCCTCAGTTTTCATCGTTCGTAGTGCAGGAGTGAACCAGGGTGAGGCACGAGTAGACGGAACCAGTCTAGTTTTAACAGGAGCATGCATTTCAAGTATTTGAGACAAAGCGTTATTGTATATAGAACAGATTTCTGAGGGAGAGTTAGATAGTAGACATTCTGGCAAGGTAGAAGCCTTAATTGAAGCAGAGAAAGAAGATGGATTCACAGAATTGATTTTACGATAAGTCAACATTTTCTTCAGTGGTGTTATAGATATTGGAAAGCTACAACTAAAGTTTATGAGTTTATGATCTGAGAAAGCAAAATCAGAGCTGTTAACAATGATGTTAGTTAATCCAGATGTACATATGAGATCCAGTATATGACCCCTGGAATGAGTAGAAAAAGTTACATGTTGAGTTAGGTTGAAACAATCCAGTACAGACATCAATTCATTGCATTGTGCAGTGTTTTCATGTATATTAAAATCACCAAGCAGAATAACAGATGAATAACTACCACAGACCAGAGTAAGCAACGCACTAATTTCAGAGAAAAAGTCAGAGGGACATTTTGGAGGTCGATAAATTAATATTACAGCCAATGACGTTTGGCCAGTAATTTTCAACACCAGGTATTCAAATGCTGAAACATCATGAAACTCGATCTTGGAAATTTTAATAGTCTCACGGCAAACTACAGCCAGCCCTCCACCTCTACGATGAAGACGCGGTTGAGAGAAATAGATGTACCCAGGTGGAGTTAGGAGGTTCAGGTTGAAAAAGTCATTAGGAACCTGCCAGGTTTCCGTTAAAAGTTGCATGTCCAAGTTTGTGTCAGTGATTATGTCATTTAGCACTGATGCTTTATCAGTTAAAGAGGGTGTATTGAGCAGCGCACATCGCAGGTTTGAAGATGCGCATCTGCAGGTTCCATGGTCAGGATCAAAACACAGTGATCTTAGATGTTCAAAGTTAATGGATCGATTTTCCAGCTGTGTTCTAACTGACACACGGGTGTTGGTACAGACAACCGGGATATTATTAGAAGACGTGTAGTGATAATTCCGAAGTTTCTTCCGCAACCGGTGTATGTAGCGTGGCCGGCGTAATACTCCAAGTTGTTCACACCATTTATAAGTGGCCGGAGCCAATCGGAATGATCCTTTAAATGTTCTTATATGAGCTACAGAAAATTGAAGAGCCATCTTTGGGAAACTAATTTGATTAGCGTAATTTAAAAACAGCACAAACCAAAAAAGACCAACAAATAAGACCTGCAAATAGATTTGTGATGACATGACCAGTGATTTCAAACGCGACCTACACAACAATTTATCGGTTTAGCTACGTTAGCCAGAATCAGATACACTATCCACACAATCCACAGAAGGGAAGGCTACCCAACCATACCAAGGATTGACACCGCATAAAGATAAAGAGAGGGGAGACTCACACTATCAGATGTCGCGGGGGATAAGAGGACAGAAATGGAGAGGGCTCGTAGCCGAACTGTGTGACAGGATCACGGAAACACCCAGGTCAGTAATTTGAGCGTGTGAAATAGTCCAGGTAAGCATCCAGGTCAGTTCTCCAAAAACTTTTGATTGTGTAAAATAGTCCAGTAAATAATCCAAGAAGCATTTCGGGAATGAAGATCGTCCAATGAATAATCCAGGGAGGTCGATTCCAAGAAAAAACATATCCAGAAAACAGACGTTAACAACAACATACAAACAGGATCCAGCGTGAAGCGGCAGCACAAAGCGCGCCTAGCGTTCTCACACCGGAAGTCGAAGCCACCAGCAGCCCATGCAAAATTCTTTTGAAAAAGGATTGTCTACCTTCTAACATAAATCTGTGTGCTGTGACGGATCACAGGCAAAAAATAGTTTTACTGTCTCCATTTGTAGGCTATATCAAAGCGGCAGCCATGTAAATTGTAGTTATTTTCTTTGCTTTTACTTTGTACACAATGTAGCCTAATGCCATGTTAATCTAGGAATAATACAGCCACCGTAGGTAGGAGTTAAAATGAGCCAAATTTGTTTGCGAGGACTGGTTCCAGTACACGTGTGGTGAGGAGAATGGCATCATTGAAGACGGGGAGGCATTCGCTTGCACTGGCTGTATTGACACGAGACTAACCTACCATACAAAAAGCAGAAATTTAGTTTAGCCTGTGTGAAATTAATTAGCCTATAAGAAGATATGTTCATGCAGGTTCCTCTTTTTTGAAATTATAATTTATATGAAATAAATGAAACCCAATGCAAAATATTGCAGTTGAGAGGGAAGGAGGGGGTGAAATTGTTGTCCCTTAAAAAAATTATGTTTATTAGGGATCAACCACGAAGTGGTAGAACCCTATTGTTTTTGTGTTGAATGGTTATTATTAGCGTTCAACAACGAAGTGTGAATTCCCGTGAGCTGGAATGAACTAGAAACATGAAACTTGGTAGAATAACTGGAACTGGTGTGCATGTGCTTCCATAGAAATATGAACCCAATCGGCCACATGGTGGTGCTGTAATTGTGTAAATTTTGAAAGGCCACGCCCCTCACACCGTAAGTCGGATTGACTTGAAATTTCTCACACAGGTGCAGGTCAGTGTGGACTCAAGGACCATTAAGGTTACCATTAAGGCTACAAACATTTTCGCCATTTTGAATTTTTTTTAAAACACATTTTTGACTTCTCCTCCTAAACCGTAGCTCCGATTGCCACCAAAACGGTGTGAGGGGGCCACATGGTGGCGCTGTAATTAAGGCTTCAAAATGTAAACTTTGAAAGGCCACGCCCCTCACACCGTAAGTCCGATTGACTTGAAACTTCTCACAAAGGTGCACGTCAGTGTGTTCTACAAAAAGCCTCAAGGACCATTAAGGTCCGCCTGCAAACATTTTCCCCCATTTAGATTTTTTGGAAAAACCCATTTTTGACATCTCCTCCTAATCCGTAGCTCCGATTGCCTCCAAACTTTCAGTGAATCATCATCGGACCAAGTGGATTAAAAGTTGAATAATAATAATAAACCATGTTGATATCTCAATTACTTTTCAAGTTATTGACCAATGAATTTTGAAAGAGGCGTGGCTCTGGACATTAATGAACACAAATGACATAAATTAATACAAATCAGCAACCGTAAGGCCAATCATCACAAAACTCACAGGATATGTTCAAATAAGTTTCCAAGATATACCCAGACAATTTCATATACATTGAACACTAAAGGGCGCTACACGCGCAAGATAGGTGAGTGGCAATACACAAATGTTACTATTAACTGCATATTCATTCTCCAATCATTACAAATTTCTTAATAAGTAACTGAACCACACCCTGCAAGTCTCATTCAAATTGACCACTAGGGGGCGCTTTAAATGTATAATAACTACACATGAAATGATAAATAAATCAAGGATATGTTTTATAACAATGTTGAACCTTGTGTGAAATCACTTTGAAGTCGCTATTGAGAAAAAAGGGTTGAACCCGCAAATCGCCGCTTGTGGCTATATTTATTGTTATTATTGTTGTTTATATTGTTGTTAATATTGTTATAGTGTATTAAATTCATTAGACCTCCAATTGAATAATAGTTTAATGTGTTTGAGTTGAGTGTCCCAGTTTGCCAATAAAGATGTCCCAGTTTGACAGTAGTGCCTTGAAAAATAGCCACAGAAAATAACAAAAAAAAATGGCTCAAACAAAAACATTTTTTATGTTAGCTACCTACAATGAGTTATAATATATGTCTTACCGTGGTCTCTGAATTAAAAAATATTCCAACTTCTACTAACTTCCCAATGACGAGAAAATGAATCCAGTAGGTGGTGTAGGTTACTGCTTTCAGAAGGACTTACCTAGAATGGACTAATCTGAGACGGCTGCAGCTGGATCCTTCTTGATTCTTTTCGCACTGTGAATCCAACATAGTCGGATCATGCACGGGATGATTACGTTCATCGACTATCCGCGAATGAACCCACAGTCACCTGATCTGGAGAGCGACGTGGCAGGATAGATAATCCGATTTATCTAACTCAAATCCTGGGCAGCGCTATGCCAATTTTGCGCTGCCTCGTGCAGAACACCCTGACAAAGTCAGAAAACTCAGTCAGGCTCGAACCGATGACTATCATGAAAACACTGTTTAATATCTTAAATTGAGCCTTGATAGTCTGTTTTAGACTGATTTGCTAATAATATTTCAATCTGAATGAAGAATGTTTTGATGTGTGTCAATAAGTCTATATGACATTTTATAACAATATTAAGGTCCTGTGTATCACAGCTAAATTTGGGAGAGCATGACATTTAACACAGTATTAGGGGGGAACTTGTACGAGTATAAAATTAAAAATTGGTTTTAATAAGAGACTATTGAATGAAAATAAAAAATGAACATGTCATTATATCTCAAACTACACAGGACAATTTAGAAACACAAGACATACTTGTTCCTTAACTATCAGAATTGGCAAAATAATATGTTGCAGGCTTAACTGTTCAAAATTAAAACCAGATTTATGCATTTATGCACCAAGGGTTTATATGAACCAAGGGACCTTTCCAGTCCTTATTTCCACAAGCCCATCTTGAAATCCCAGTCTTTGAACCTCTAGTTTGAGAAATGCTCAAATGCTCAGTGTCACTGAGGTTACTGTACCTCCACTCAGATATTTTTTCTCAAATTGCATTAAATATTTAGAGGAAAAGAAAGAATGCATGCATGTATCCAATATACCAGATAGTAAGCATTGTAACAAGTAACTAATCTGATGCAGAACAATAGCTATTAATAGATATTTACTGAAGCATGTGGTTGCCTCTCAACATTTACGCTATTGGAACCCAATGGCAGTTGTGAATTGCAGTGCAGTGGTGATACTTACTATAAATGGGTTAATGTGTGACATCAGGGTCAACATTCAAAATGTGACCATATCTCTATATAGAAACAAAAACTTCCACAGTACGTAATTCCAAATGTCACAAGAAACATGGAGCGTTTTTTTTTTTTTGCGGAATGAAAAAATAAAAATAACATATACAATAATATAATAGTGATAAAAGAACAAAATAATATAATTTGCAATATTAAATAATTACATGAATACTATCTGCCATACCTCATATGTTTGAAAATGCATTTGAGCAAGTACTTTTTCTCAATAGGCATTGAGAGCAATGTGGAGGAAAGAAGGTGAAGTTAACTTCTTTTGAGATGACAAATCCACACGCCGGGCTGTTCAGTTTGGATTAAACATATTTATGAAATTATTTAACCAGGCAAGTTGATAACGAGAACATTTTAATTGTAGCAACGACCTGGGGGAAATGTTATATGGGGAAGAATCAGCAATAGGGTTAACTGTCTCAGTTTCACCTTGGTGGATGGTGGATTAAAACCTGGGGTTTGTCAGACACCAGTTGGATGCCCTAACCACTAGGTCAGTTCCTTGCCACCCCTAAGAGTAGAGCCTATTGGTTAGAATATGTGAAGATTATTTTATGCTGTTTATAGTTTTGCCCAAATAACCACCTTTTTTCAATGGCCACATAAACTGGAATAATTTATTCAAATATAAACAGACCTTAAATAAATACTATAAACCCCATCAGTCATCACAGAAAGCTTAATATTTTTACAGGTGTTTCTAACTTTTCCGTGGTTTAAGCTTAAAAGATTATCACAGTCATTGTCCAAGAATATTTGGGAACACCTAATATCACATCATGTATACTTGCATTTTGGCATCTTTTTCTAGATCCAGATCAAGAACAGAACAAGTATAAGTGTACAATGCTCCAAAAAAAATTAAGGGAACACTCAATTCACATTGTACATTGTATAATTCGTTGAGAACAAAATTACGTAACAACGGTCAGTGGAAACCAAAATCACAGGCTGAACAAGTAAACAATTGAAATCACAGGCTGTTCCAACTTGTGTGATTTTCATCACGGCACCTCATGATGTGACTTAGTTGTGTGTATTTCCCCCACATGTCTGCACGCACCTTCGACAACGTCTGGGCATGCTCCTGATGAGACGGCAGATGGTGTCCTGGGGGATCTTCACCCAGAACTGGACTAGGGCATCAGTGAGCACCTGGACAGTCTGTGGCCCTATTTGGCAGAGTTGGATGCACTGAAACATAATGTCCCAGAGGATCTCAAATGGATTGAGGTCTGGGGATCATGAATAGGCTGCAGGTACCATCTCATATTACCAGAAGTGACAAGGACACTAGCAAAACACAAAAATGAAGAAGAATTGGTAGGGAAGCATAAGGAGAGTGCAATTGTCTATTGCCACCAGCTGCAAAACCATTCCCTCTTTGGGGGTTGTCTTGCTAGTGCCACCTCCAGTGCACTTGTTGTCACTTTCATTAGCACCAAAAACAGGTGACATTGATTCACGATCACTTATGCTTCCTAACTGGACAGATTGATATCCCTGAAGTTTAATTGACTTGGTGTTCTACTGTAATGATTGGGTGTTCCTTTAATTTTGTTTGAGCAGTTTAAATAAAGCTCTGGAACAAAATTAAGAGACCACTGCAATTTTTTCCTAAGTGAACCCCATTGAAAACCTTTTGAATGTAATCAAAAGGAAAATGTATGGTCACAAGTCATCAAACAATGCCGAGCTGCTTGAATATATGCACCAGGATTGACAGAAAGTCACACTACATCAATGTGAAAGACTGGTAGAGAGCATGCCAAGACGCATGAAAGCCAATTATTATTATACAATTATTATTCCACCAAATATTGATTTCTGAACTCTTCCTAAGTAAACACATTAGTATTGCATTGTTCAACAATTAATATTAACTTACACTCACCTAAAGGATTATTAGGAACACCCGATCAATTTCTCCTTAATGCAATGATCTACACCAATCACATGGCAGTTGCTTCAATGCATTTAGGGGTGTGGTCCTGGTCAAGACAATCTCCTGAACTCCAAACTGAATGTCAGAATGGGAAAGAAAGGTGATTTAAGCAATTTTGAGCGTGGTATGGTTGTTGGTGCCAGACGGGCCGGTCTGAGTATTTCACAATCTGCTCAGTTACTGGGATTTTCACGCACAACAATTTCTAGGGTTTACAAAGAATGGTGTGAAAAGGGAAAAACATCCAGTATGTGGCAGTCCTGTGGGCGAAAAGGCCTTGTTGATGCTAGAGGTCAAAGGAGAATGGACCGACTGCTTCAAGCTGATAGAAGGGCAACTTTGACTGAAATAACCACTCATTACAACCGAGGTATGCAGCAAAGCATTTGTGAAGCCACAACACGCACAACCTTGAGGCGGATGGGCTACAACAGCAGAAGATCCCACTAGGTACCACTCATCTCCACTACAAATAGGAAAAATAGGCTACAATTTGCAAGAGCACACCAAAATTGGACAGTTGAAGACTGGAAAAATGTTGCCTGCTCTGATGAGTCTCGATTTCTGTTGAGACATTCAGATGGTTGAGTCAGAATTTGGCGTAAACAGAATGAGAACATGGATCCATCATGCCTTGTTACCACTGTGCAGGCTGGTGGTGGTGGTGTAATGGTTTGGGGGATGTTTTCTTGGCACACTTTAGGCCCCTTAGTGCCAATTGGGCATCTTTTAAATGCCACGGCCTACCTGAGCATTGTTTCTAACCATTTCCATCCCTTTATGGCCACCATGTACCCATCCTCTGACGGCTACTTCCAGCAGGATAATGCACCATGTCACAAAGCTTGAATCATTTCAAATTGGTTTCTTGAACATGACAATGAGTTCACTGTACTAAAAAGGCCCCCACAGTCACCAGATCTCAACCCAATAGAGCATCTTTGGGATGTGGTGGAACGGGAGCTTTGTGCCCTGGATGTGCATCCCACTAATCTCCATCAACTGCAAGATGCTATCCTACAATATGGGCCAACATTTCTAAAGAATGCTTTCAGCACCTTGTTGAATCAATGCCACGTAGAATTAAGGCAGTTCTGAAGGCGAAAGGGGGTCAAACACAGTATTAGTATGGTGTTTCTAATAATCCTTTAGGTGAGTGTATTTTCTTTGCATTATATGAGGTCTGACAACACTGCCTCTTTACTATGACCGGTTATCATTTTCTGAAAAATAAATGCTCTAATGACAAAAGATTTTTGGGAAATTTTGAGAAATTGTCAGTAGTCTTTTTTTTTTACCCAACACATACCGATCATCAGTAAAACCAGAAACACTTTTTTTTAAGTGGTCTATTGTTTTTTTACAGAGCAGTATATCACTATTCTCCCTAAGGGCTTGCACGGAAAACACTTCTGTAAAATAACCTAAGCATATTTTGAAGAAAAGTGAGTAAAATACTTGTTCATAATCCACAAATGTCTCTTTAAGATGGTTAGACAGCAGTAATGTCAGTTAACTACCAACATTTACAACCAATTCTCATACGTTTGCCTTTTGAAATACATGTTTGACTTTAGACAAATCTAATTGCATTTGTTTTAGTTCATAAAACATTTGTATGCAAGTTTTTTGTTAAAACTATCAAATGTAAAGAACTGAATAGTGTAGTTGCACTACATTTAGAAATGAAAAAAAATTGTAAAACTTGCCCTGAACATTCCTGATTAATTAAACCAAATTGCTGTATGCTCTTTTGTTAAAATACTTGCAATAGATATATCTTTTATGGTATACATTAATGTGTTTTTAAAGTTTGTAAACAACAGAACAGATGTCCACAATCATCATATTTCAGCCATTTGCTCTACAGTATTCTACCTTTTTGTGCTTTGTATCTCCAGGGGAATATCAGATAATCCTAAACCTGATAAAATTTGCCACTCAAGTGTCAAAATTATTAAAAACAGTTCTTGATATGTGGAGATCAGAATCTTTTTTTTTTTAAAGAGAACACTAATGCTGGCGACCATAATATGTAATGAAACAAATGTGACACTTGCATTTGCTGGAGATGGAAAGTTGAGTAATAATCTTTACTAGAAAGTAATGTAATGCACACAGGCAACTGAAATAATGTAATTATCATTGTAAAAATACATCTAAAAACAGATGAAAAAAGAAAAAACAATTGTTTTGCAGCAAAAGCTAAAGGTTTCACAGGCACCCAAAGCTGGTTAATTATGTGGAAATAATAAGCAGGAATCCATCCCCATGGAGTAATGTTGTTGATACCAACCATTTACAAATGTGTTTGTCAAAGTGTAACTTCTCCAACAAGCTTGAAAACAGGACCAAATAGCAATCACTTTTAGGAAAAATAAATCAAAGCTCTAATACAGTAACACAACAAACAAAAAACTGTACATCTCGATCTAATTATTGACATTTGCATTAAAACATAATATATTTTATTGTCCTGTTAAATCTACCTTAATGTATACCGCCTCATGGGTAATGAAACCATAGATAACATTATGCAGTTGTAGGACTGGCGGCAAGACCTAGTGTTTGTAGTCTCTCATGTTATCAACGTAAACCCACAACACAAACACCCTAAATGGAAGTCATTATGTAAGCAATCGTTTGTAAAGAAGCTGGGGCCCAGTAAATTCCTGTATAACAAACTGGAGTCCATACAGAGCTGTGAAGATGTTCATTGTTGTCAGCTGCAAAGTTCCTTTGCCAAGACATCAATGTGGCTTCTGAAATTATATGACAACATCATGAGACAAAATGCATCCTTCATTAGTACACAAGTTGAATTTAACTGAAATTTTACACATTCAGAGCAATGAAGAAAAAGATTAAAAAAAAACACTTACCTTCTCTCTGTGACTCTTTTGGTGGATCCGCAATTCTTCCGGATCTGAAAACATCTTTTGGCAAAATGGGCAGACAGACTCTGGGAGGGTTCCCCAAAACCCTTGTCCTAGATCAGGACAGTCACTGACCTCCACGTGGGCCTTGTGAATACTTTGCGGAGATTGTTCGATGTCTACATGCCAATCATCACCAACTGGATTCATATGGCTCTGACGGACTGGCCCCACTCCGCTAACACACTTAATTCCAGAAACCCACGTTTTGGGACTCGTGAACTTTGAGAGCCGGTCTGAACACACCACCTTGTGGTGACCCCCGTCCCTCTGCGAGCCGACGTCTGGCATGACATCGGGGGGGCTGCTCCAGTGCTGCTGAGGCTTACGGCGTGCCCGTTTTGAGGAACCCAGACACTGGATAGAGCCAGGGTCAGGTCCAGGGAAGGGGAAAGCAGTGTATTGGTCAGACTTGTGAACAGATGCTGAACCACCTCCATGTCCTGCTCTCTTCCCACTTACAGCAAAGGGCTGAGAGGTGGTGGATCCAGGCACCTCTGTCGCCACATGTCCTGGTCGGGCCAACCCTGAGCTCCAGCTCTCCAGAGGTGGCACGGATAGCTGGCGTATGCAGCGGTGCAGAGAGGGATAATCCACATACTTGAAATGGGGCATCCTCTCCTTGGAGGTGGCAGAGGGGTGTCCGCCAAAGGGCTTCCCCAGGGGGCAGTCCTGTCGCCAGCTGTCCAGGGGTGGCACAGTGAGCTGCTGGATGCACCGGTGCAGTGAAGGGAAGTCCACGTACTGGAATTTGGGCACTTTAATGGGCACGTCAGAGATGTCCTCCCCTCTCACCCGATGGGTCTTTGTGTCTGGCTCAGTTCTGAGTAGTAAGGGCATGAGTGTCTGTTTTGGATCCTCAGCAGGGAGAAGTGTCCTGTTCTCCATGTCTTAGCTCTGCAACCACACCAAACACAATTTAAACAACAGCACAGTATTAAAGGTTTTCCTTATCTCAGCAAAATTATTAATTTAGGAGTTCTCAGAAGTAATAGTTGCATAGTCCATACACGTTGACTCAACCAGTTTGTCTTTTAAAGTATGTGGGCCAGATGCTGACACCACGGTCGGGCCCAGTTGAAGATGTTGTGTTGCTTCTCCAACCCATGTCAGGGATATAAATAGTTTACAGGTATGAAGTAAGAAGGAAAGTAGGTCAGAGCCAGACTGAGCCTAATGCCAAGGGCCCAAAACCAAATGACATACAGCAGCCCGTTTTTAGGCCATGCAACAAATGCCGGCTTCAGCCATGAAAACCAGACACCTAAACAAAACTATTCACGCTGCTCACTACAATAAGTGTGACTGGATTCAAGAGCAGGCAAGAGAGGTTCTGATGAAAAGATACACTTTTACCATTTGCCATGTTGATTCCCAATTCAATAATTGATCTATCCTGTCTCTTAAATACTTTGTGTTTATTGCTATCATCATTAGAAATAAAGTACAATACTAACAACAAAAGAAACTTCCTAGTGTTATCTAGTTTCAAACGTTAACTGGCACGATAACCTACTTGTACTGTAGTTTTTATTGAACCTGCCATCCTGGCACAGTAAAACTGTGTACTGGAACTGTGCCGTGCCGTGACGAGGGGCGGGGGAACGCCGTGTTCCACATTCACTTGCTGTGCCATGAGGAATTGGGTCACGCACGGTGGCCTACATATGAAGGGTTTGTTGTCTTCGTTTTTCCCTCCCCACATTTATTAGGGCTGCTCCCGCCCTAACGAAAGACCCCTTAAATAAGCATACTTCAATATTTCTCTTATTATATACTTAACCTGAATTCACAAGAACGCAATGACACTTGTCGCAATAACTACAAAGGCAAACGTTTCACGGACTTCTATTTGGATCACACACTGTTTCATAAATTGATAAACACGGGTCAAGGCATGATACAGACAATGTCCATTTGGACAGATAATTCTGAAGGGCGATTGATTACACAAAGCAAACCATAGTACATTCACAAATGAATAAGTATACCACTTGTGTCTATGAGATGTAATTTTTCATCCAATTTTACCTTTCGTTATCGGTCTTCCTGTAAATCCGTAAAGCGCGTAATGAATCTGTTTCTTGATGCTGAGTCCTGCATAGTGTTAGAAGGTATTAACCAGTAACTGTTCAGACGCTTCGCCTTTGCAGCAATCGAATTGAAAAGGGCAAGGCTGAATGACGGACTTTTTAACGTGGTTGAAGACACCTGCAGTTCGATAAACTATATCTTCATCACTCAACGAAAATGACAGCTCACGTTATACAGTTTTTAAAACGTGTCAGATGATTTATATTCTGAAAAATCCTCTATTGCAACCGCTAACTTGACTGATAGTTTCTCAAACCAATCAGAGTTTCAAGCACAATTTAACCACTCCTACAGAATCCTTATCTGTAACACAATATAAACCAATGATAGTGCCAGGTCCAACTGAGTAGGCGGAGCTTACGTGCCTCTGGTCAAATTACAGTTCATTGGCAAATCCCCGCGTTCACTAAAATAAATCCACAGAACAGAATTTAGTACACACTCAATCAAAAACTGTTAGGTAGGGTATATGGCCAAAAAGGATGTTCTTAGGCATGAGATTAAATTTCTGTAAACAGCACTTATGGTAAATTAGTTAAATATCACAATCCCCAAACATGCATTGCTATAGTTCTAAATCAGTAAAAAGTTATGTGATGTTATACCTGTAGTGTACGGCCTCACAGACAATAGCTTTCAGAATTCAATCCACTGTTTTACCAGTTTATACGTTTGTCAATATACCACAAGGTGCCTTATTGCTATTATATAATTATTTCCAATGCAAGTCTTCTGTGTTTGTCATATAGCTGTGGAGTTTGGCTTCAATTAATCAGAATTCAGGGTTTGAACTACACAGTTTATAAATATTTACGAACTGGGTGGTATGAATCCTAACTGCTGATTAACTGAATGCCATGACACAGAATAGAGGCAATAAGCCGCAAGGAAGTGTGGTACAGTTAGGTCTGGAAATATTTGAACACTGATACAATTTTCTAAATTGTGGCTCTGTATGCCACTACAATGGAATTGAAATGAAACAACTGAGATGCAACTGAAGTGCAGACTTTCAGTTTAAATTCAAGGGGTTGAACAAAAATATTGTATTAAACGTTTCGGAATTGCAACCATTTTCATACACAGTATTCTAATTTCCGGGGCTCAAATGTAATTGTACAAATTAACACAATCCTAAATAAAATGTGATTTTTTTATACTTTGTGATGAATCTTTTGCAGGTAATGATTTCTTGAAGTCTGGAATACATGAACATCAGAAATTGCTGGGTTTCCTCCTTTGTGATGCTTTGCCAGGCTTTGTTGTTTGTTTGTGGTTCTTTCTGCACTCAGTTTTGTCTTCAGCAAGTGAAATGCATGCTCGATTGGGCTACATATAAGAGCTATAATTTCTAAACCCTTTCACCAATTTGGATTTGAGTACCCTCAAATTAAGAGAGGCTGCACTTTAAGCCCACATTCATTATTGGATACAGCACTTAGTTGTGGAATATTGTCAATATACAGTTGAAATAAACATCATTCAACCCCAATTGCAAATCATGTTTATTGTAAAAACATACAGACTTTCAGCTGTTTACAATGAACAAATCAAACAAAAACAACTGAAATAGCTCGACACAACGAATGCATCAATTGGTTTCCCCAAATTCAACTGAATATGCAACTCATAATGACTTTGCCTGTCTCAAAATATTTCAAACCCCTGAATAGAATCCCTCACAACAGCACAAATATGCAAATCCGGTGTTGTCTAAAGCGCACCTGATCAAGGCCTTCATTAGTTGCACCAGGTGTGCTTAAGCTGGAACACAAGAAATACCTGAACTGGTTAATGGTTTGTTGAGTGTCACATTGGACTGCGTGTGAGAAACAAGTCAGAAGAATGGTCCAAAAAAGTTAAGAGAAGAAATTGTCGCCCGTCACAAACAAGGAAAAGGATACAAAAAGGCACTGAATGTTCCCAGAGAGATTGTTGGGAGCATAGTTTGCAAGTTAAAGTGAATGGAACGGTGGTTACATTAGTTGGATAGGGCAGAAAAAGGAAGCTATCAATGGCTGCAACCAGATTTCTGAGATGGGCAGGTTATGATAAACCTTTGAGTGACAGCAAGACCTAAAGCAAGACTTGGTGGCAACAGGAACTGAGGTTTCAGTGAGCACAGTAAGTAGTAAACAAAGAAAGGTTTCAATGCCAGAACTAAAAGACGTACACCACTACTGATCGAAAAGCACAAGAGAAGTTGGCTCCAATATGCCCAAAATCAGGTAAAAAAGCATGTTTTGTTAAATTTGTTTACTGTTACTACATCTTGTCTGCTTGCAATGTCTTAATGCATGCTGTTGGTGTGTTCTTGTTGGATGGTTATATTATTATTTATTCTGCCTGTTTTATTTTTTTTGCAGAAATGTGGATGTTTCTTTTTCAATGGGGGGACTACTGTGGGGCTTTTATTGTAGGAATGTTAATCTTGACAGGGTATCCTAGACTAAGGGAAAAGTGCACAAGGAGGAGGAGCTGTATTAGAGCTGACGGGCAGATAACAACATTTCTTGGTTCTGGGGTGGCGATTGGAAAAGTATAAGGGTTTGTTAGTTTTCTCTCTTCAACAAGTTGCGAGACTGATATAATAAAAATTCAATTCTTGATTACAGAGTGGCTTTATTTCAGTCATTCTTCCTACTATCGGCCTTATGCTGGATTCACACCAGGCACGGTGAAAAATCACTGTAAGGCATTGAAATGAGTTTATGGTCTCAATCACTAGATTTAAGCCTTCTGCAATAAATAATGATGTTCATTTCTTTAATTATGGTCTTGTTGATTTTAAAATTGGCGATTTTCACATTTTAGGGACTAAAGGGTAAAGGGAATGATGAGGCAGGCGCGAAGGACGGTAGATAAACAAAAAGGCACTTTAATAATAGAACTGGTTAAAACAAAACAGCCACGAGGGGCAAAACGTATAACTCCAAAACAATAACAGAGGCAACTGGAAACACGGAACAGGAAACAGGATACTGGTAACATGGAACACGACGACCTGGAACACGCAACATGGAAACATTGACCAAACAAGGGAGGGTTACAAACACACCAACTAAATACTAACACTAACGAGGACTAATCACAGACACCTGGGAAATGAACACACTGACATAATCTGACTAACAACCAAGGAGCACAGGTAAATACACTACAGAGGCACAAGAGGGAGACAAACACCACACTAGGGGAAGGAATCAGAATACACACAGACAGAGCAGAATACAAATGAGACATGAGGACAAAATGGCAAACTAACTAAACCACCGTGAAAAAGCACTGAAAACAACAGAAAGTCAAAAATAACAGTCCCAACAGGGCTGGATCCTGACAGCGATAAAGCAGGGGGCGTTAAGGAGTGCCGATGATGTGATTGACATTGACTGTGCCAGTGTGTAACGTATCGTAGAGCGTAAGCAGTGTTGCCAACTCTCAGCTAGCGTCACAGTCAGATACCGCCTCTTGTCTAAAATCGTCACATCCACAACAATGACTGCGCCCGAGTCCAAGCATTTGAGCAGAAGCACAGCAAATCCAAGCGCAAGCAGTGGCTATTTGAGTGTGAGAGCAAGGTTTTGAGGGAAACTATTACAAAATCTGAACATAATATTATTTAGAAATCCTCTCAAATTGAAAGAACTTGAATAAAGATAGGAATAAAACTCCATACAAATGCATTAACTACTATCAGTTCACAGGCCTACAAACTGGCAACATACTCCATATGTATTAACTGCTATCAGTTTACAGGTCTTCTAAACTGGCACCATTACTCCATATGAATTAACTACCATCAGTTCACAGGCCTTAAGAACTGCCACCATACTTCATATGCATTACAGTTTTTCTCAGTCACTTTGGTGCATTTCTCACATCACGATTTACATTTGCACAACAGTTAATGCAGTTCTCAAAACAATTAGTACAAACTGCAAAACCTAGTTGATAATCTGCAAATGCGTGTCACTTGCTCAAAATGGATAGCTCATTCCTCAAAAGCAAGTATTCATGTCAATGAAAGTGTCAGGGTCATCAAGATGAAAGTGTTTATGAACAAGATAGTCAAATGGCTTTGTAATGTTTTCATTATGACATTTTACTCTGTAAATGTTTTCCAATGCAAAAAAGTCCGATCTTGGTGACACTACCTGAAAATGCTCAAGACAGCACTAAAATCTATTTGCACAGCCATTTGAAAAATAGTGACATTACATATTGCTGTATTTAGTGAGGTAAATGAGTACGACACTGTATATTTATGTTTCACATTTTCGCTGCATATGCTCTTTGCAATTGTAATTTGTTCACAGCATTGTGCAAAAGACAAAATACATCCTTATTTATAACAAACATAAACTCCCTTTGGGTACAGCTGTGCACAACGGTAAACAATATTGCAGTACATATTTGAACTGAACATTCAACATACTTAGTACAACCGTAAATCTCTGAATTTCTCCCAAATTACGTTCTCAGGAAACTATTTTAAAAACCTGAATTACGTTATATGCCAACATATTTAGGGTTTTTTACATTTGAATTGCACGTTTCATTATTAGGCTATAGTTGTACTTCAATTACGTTGCTCCGGTACATTTCGTTTAGCGGATTTGTGCGAGAACATTCCACACATTCCATAGCGTTCGAAATTATATTGCAACATTCACAGTTAAGGTTAGGTAGGAGGTGTCACGTCTTTCAAGTAGAGACAGGCGCGAAGGTTGCAATCATCCAAATTACTTTTATTGTAATAAAACAAAACAGCCACGTGGGGCAAAACGAACTCTACATATTAAAGGACACAGGAACACGTAACAGGATACATTGAACGACAAGAGACAAGACCAAACACTCAACTTAAATACACTTACAAATGAGGACAATGAACAACACCTGTACATGGGAATTAACTACACCGTGATCTATTGGTTAACATGAAACATGTGACAAGACATGGGAGTGAGAGGTGGGAACATGCAATACACAACAGGGGCA